>JBBPUL010000887.1:0-13644 GCA_038094675.1 Spongispora temasekensis
ATGCCATGGATGTGGACGCTGTCCGCATCCCGAAACTTACTCCTGAAGAGCGGAAATGCTGCTTCAAACAAGGACTCTGCCTTCACTGCAGGAAATCGGGACATTTCTCCAACAAGTGCCCCACTTTCAAAGATCTTCCCTCATGCCCCAAAACTGACCGAAAGGTCGCCAAAGCCGAAGAAGAAATACCGGGTCTCATCGACGAGGATGACGATGAAGACCTCCACATAGAAGCAGTAGGGATTAAGGATTTTTGAAAGGGAGGACTCCTTCGATGCAAGTACCTCCCAAACATCTTGTTTCTTGTGTGCCTGTACTAGTATCCACATCAAATAGAGCTATGCGTATCCCCATTCAGCTCGTGGTACCCTCGCACACCATGAAAGTCGTCGATTCCCCTACTCTCGTTGACTCTGGAGCAGAGATTTCCTGCCTTAATTGGGCTTTTGCTCAGAAACACCGACTCCCCCGAACCTGCCTCGAACAACCAATCCACGTCCGAAACATAGACCAATCTGTGAACTCCAATGGAGATATCTTGTTCTCCACCGAACTCTATGTCTCCGTTGGGGAAGGCATTACCCAAAAGGTACTCTTCTACCTCATGAACTGCAGAAAGAAAAACATTATCCTTGGACTCCCTTGGCTTCGCCTCGCTAACCCAACAATTGATTGGGAAAAGCAAACTATCTCCATCCCCGAGGTTCTTGATCAATCCGCAGACCTCTACCACGCCTATGTCACTGATCAGAAGCGACATGACTCCCACTACCGCACCCCACCTCTGCGAGGTTTTGGGAAAACTTCGATTCAGTGTGTCAACACTACACCCGAAACCCATAAACATCTGCATGCATACCTGGATATCCAGTCCGAAAGACAGTGGCAACACCAAACCCTCAGCCACTACTCCATCAACTGTGTCACCCGAGGAGGACCATATATCCTACTCTCCACCACCATCGCCCACTACTCTGAGGCAACCAAACTTGCGGAGAAAGCTGGAACCCAGACCCAGGAGGTCAATTTACCTCCAGAATACTCAGACTTCACTAAAGTCTTTGAAGAGAAAGACCGCAAGTCTCTCCCCCCATCCCGACCCTATGACCACGAGATCAACCTCGATGAATCTTTTGTCCCAAAGATAGGGAAAATCTACCCGCTGTCCCCCGAAGAACAAAAAGCCATGGAAGCCTTCTTGGACGAAAACCTTCGTTCTGGGAAAATCCGCCCCTCCAAGTCCCCACAAGCCTCACCCTTCTTCTTCGTCAAAAAGAAGGACGGTAAACTTCGCCCATGCCAGGATTACAGGTACCTAAACGAGCATACCATCCGCAATGCCTACCCTCTGCCCCTCATCTCCGACCTTGTCAATAAGCTCAAAGGAGCTAACGTCTTCACCAAGTTCGACGTTCGTTGGGGATACAACAATGTACGCATCAAGGATGATCATCAATGGAAAGGTGCCTTCATCACCCACAAGGGCCTTTTCGAACCCATGGTTATGTTCTTCGGCATGAACAACTTCCCATCGACCTTCCAATGCTTCATGAATGATTTATTCAGAGATATGATCGCCGAAGGATGGCTTGTCATCTACATGGATGACTTACTCATCTTCTCCCCTGACAACGAATCCCACACCAAGTGTACCCGCCACGTTCTTCAATGCATGATGGAGCTAGATCTCCATCTCCGACTCAATAAATGCAAGTTCGCCACTTCTGAGGTCGAGTACCTCGGCATGATCGTCAAACCCAGTAAACTCGCCATGGACTCCGTCAAGCTTGACGGAATCGCCTCTTGGCCCACCCCGAAGAAAGTCAAGGACGTACGCTCTTTTCTGGGATTTGCAAACTTTTACCAGCGCTTCATTCCCTCGTACTCAGACGTCGCCCGCCCCCTCATCGACTTCACCAAGAAAACTGCTGCATGGCTTTGGACTCCCTAATGCCAAACCTCCTTCGACGAGCTCAAGAAGCTCTTCCTCTCCTGACCCATTCTCCATCTCCCCAACCTCACTAGACCCTTTGCCATCACAACCAATGCATCACGCGATGCCATGGGCATGATCCTTCTCCAAACCGACTCTAACGGAGACTGGCACCCCTGTTCCTATCTTTCTCAGTCGTTCTCTCCGGCAGAACGAAACTACGACATTTTTGACCGCGAACTCCTGGCCATCATCTGCACCCTCAAGGCCTGGCGCCACTACCTCTGTGGCTCCCAACACCCCGTGCAAGTCTTCACTGACCATAAGAACCTGACATATTTCTGTCAGCCCCAAAATCTCAACCATCGCCAAGCACGATGGCTCCTCAATCTTGCAGACTTTGATCTCAAGATGACTCCCCAGTTCCCTCCTCTCCAGCCCTGATGCTCTCTCTCACCGCCCTGATCGACTCTCGTCTGAGTCTGATAACCAGGCCATCACCCTCCTCTCTGAGACCCTCTTCATCCATGTCATTGACTCCGTCCTCATGACTGCCATTCAAAAACACTCCGTGGACAATGAACTCATCACCCACCTTTGCGCCGACCTCGAAGGTCCTATTACTACCCCAAACCTCCATAACTGTCTCTCCGACTGGCAGTTTAAAGAAAACCTCCTCTGCTACTGAGACCGTGTTTACATCCCTGAACCTGACTGCCTCACGGTTATCCAACATGCTCATGACCATCCCTCCGCTGGCCACCCTGGCTACCTGAAAACTCATCAACTCGTCACCCATGACTTTTGGTGGCCCGGCCTCACCACTCAGGTCCGATGCTTCATCGAATGTTGTGCCATCTGCCAACAGAATAAGGTCAACACTCACCCTACCATCCCTCCTTTGTCCCCAATTAAATCCCTTGCCTCACACCCATTCCAGCAAGTGTCCTGCGATCTCATCACGGACCTCCTGCTATCTAATGGTTTTGACAGCCTATTGGTCGTGGTCAACCATGGGCTTACTAAGGGGGTAATTCTCTGCCCCACAAAGAAACACATCACCGCTGAGGGAATCGCAACCCTCTTTTTTCACAAAGTCTATCATCGCTGGGGCCTCTACAACAAGATAATCTCTGACCATGGCCCACAATTCGCTTCCACCTTCGCTCAAGAGCTTGGAAAGCTCTTAAAATACAACTTGTCCCTATCCACCGCCTATCACCCTCAATCCGACAGAGAAACCGAATGTGTCAACCAAGAGGTCGAGATGTACCTCTGGATCTTCTGTGGAAACAACCCGACTGCATGGGCTGACCACATTACCCATGCGGAATTCACACACAACCACCGCCCCCACTCTGTCACCGGCAAATCGCCGTTCTACCTCATGTACGGCTTTGAACCCCATGCTCTCCCCATGGTCCTTGCAGAAATGCCACTTCCTGCCCTGGAAGAATGCCTCAAGGCCCTGTCCGCAGCAAGGAACAAGGCTCTTGCCGCCCATGAACTCGCACGCCAGGTAATGGCATCTCATACACGCTGCTCTTTCACCCCATTTGCAAAAGGAGACAAGGTGTGGTTAGAAGCAAAAAACCTCAATTGCCGCATCACGAACCCTAAGTTCACCCCAAAAAGGGAAGGACCCTTCATTATCACGGACGTCCTATCCCCCTTGACTTACAGACTCTGACTTCCTGTGACATGGAAGATCCACCCTGTGTTCCACGCTTCCCTCCTATCACCCTATTGCAAAAACAGTGTACACAGCCCGAACTTCCCAGCGCCACCTCCGGAGCTAATAGAAGGCGAGGAGGAATACAAAATTGAGAAGATTCTGTGCCACAGAGGAACACAATGCTCCCGCATGTTCCTGATCCGATGGAAGGGCTACACTGTGGAGGAAGACTCTTGGGTTCCAGAATGGAACTTGAAAAATGCAAAGTCTGCCCTCCAGGAATATAAGAACCTCCACCTGAAGGCCTTCTCTCCTTTAAAGCGTTAGCTTCCCCCCTCACAACGCCCTACATCATCTTCTCCCCTTCACCTCTTCACTTCTCCTTTAGCATGCCTAACAATGTCTCATCTGTATCCCCCTCATCGCCCTCCTCCTTGTCCCTTTCAATACCTCCTATGGAGGACCATCCTGCTTTGCCTCCATGCACCCCATCTCCCCTGATGGCCCACGCTCCTCATCATGAGGATGCTGTGGTACTGGCAACAAACGATATTCTTTCTAGCTCAGATGCTCCATATACCATCCCCATCCTCGAACCGCCTGCTGATGCTCCAACCCCAGTAATCTCAGTTGACATTCCCCTTCACGCCCACACCCTCAGGTCTTCAGACCCCGCGGACGACAAGCGTAGCATGCTCCACGGATTCCTTACAGACCCCCATATGTTCACGGGGATCTCCGCATTCACCGACCCCTCCTCATTGTTTTTCCTCCTTTACATGATCTACCTCCAGTTGGAGTGTCTCCCCCATTTGTTTCAATCCCTTATCAGCAGCGAACATCGCCACACTGCCCTCACTGGGGCCTCCATCTGCAACATCCACTCCAGGATCATTGGACACGTGCACGACCTAGCCCATCAGTTGGGTTACTTGGAGTTTGTCCAAGACATCAATAGGTACCTCCGAGAAACTGCCGCGGTCACAGTCCCCACCAATATCTCTATCTCGGGGTATGCCCTCCGATTCCCTTCTCCCTCGCCCTCCGAAATCATTCGCGACTCGGTCCCTGTGGCCAATGAAACACCAAGTGCCTCCTCTTTCCCCATCGACCCTATGGAAGCATTGGCTATCGATGCCCTCCAGGCCTGCTTTAATTGAATTCAGGAGGCTATGGTCCAACGACGAATCTTGCAAGGAGACCTACCTTGCCCTAGCAATCACCATCGTTATCGAGACTCCTGCTTCATCTGCCACTGGCTCGGGCACATTCAGGTCCACTGTCTGCATTACACCTGCCCCTTTTGCTGATGTCGTTCTCCCGGCCATACTCAGGCCGCCTGTCCCTTCCATAACTGCTGCTTCCCACCCACGTCCTCCTCGTCTTCTGCCTCTTCCCACAGCTCTCACCAGTCCTGTGGATCCTTTCAGTCCCACACCTCCCACACTTCCCGCCGCTCTCAGTGCTCTAGCCGCACGCTTCCAATACCTCCACCTCGATCCCCACCAACATTAAATGAGGATGACGACTTTTGCTTCGACTCGGTCGGGGAAAGCAACATGTGTGGGTCGTCCGTCAGGTCTTGCCATGGGTTGTAAAGAGGTCTCACTAGGGTTTTGACCCTACTAAAGGGGTAATGTTATGATCAGCCCCTTTTCTTTCTCTCTTCGCTCTCTTTCGCCTTGTATTACTAAAACATGCACAGCCCTTTCACTTAGTCAGCATCCATGACTGTGCGTTTCCTTATCTCTTATCTGTGACTCATGCATTCCATGGTACTCTATGTAGTTCTATCGTGCACTGCCTTCTGACTCGTTTCACGCTGTGCATGACTCATTTCCCCTTATCTCCAGTTACCACATTTGGGTTTCTCTCTATCGAGCCATAGCACTGCTTGGTCTGTGTGCAGGACTCTATACATATAAATAGGGTGTAGCACAAGCAATGTATCTCCAGCTTGAGTCTACTCGAGATAGCAATCTATTGCGTCTTTGACCCTCTCGCTCTCCTTTGCTCTCCCCTCGTTTTACTTGGCCTTGCAGCATCTTCGCTCGAGGATACTCTGTCTTCGTCTTCGACGTCGCTACATACTCGCCAAGGCAGAGTAGTAACCAGTCTCTGTGTATTGTGCATAGGACCTATGCCCCTTGCCTTCATCTCGCAGCTTTAGGTTGTGCATCGAGTCTACAGCTGACACTACCTGTGCCTGTCATAACACTAATAATATACTGAAAAGTTGTTTTGTACACACTGGCAGGTGAGCCTCTAGTAGTAGACTAGTACTGGCAGCATTAGTACTAACTTGAAGTGACATTACCAGTGACCAGTCACTGGGTGTGCATTATCAGCCTGGGGGCTCAGGGGATATCACACAAGAGGGGCAAGTGGCAGCTCCTGGTAACATTAGTAGTTGTACTACTAGCAGCAACCCTACTAACCAATCCCACTGGCATGACTCTGAGTCAAACCATGACATAGTACAACTTGAAGTAACAACAACCACAAAAATAGCTGCTGAAGTGGTTGAAATTCTGCAAAGGTGACAAAAATGATGTGACTCAGAATGAGCACTCAACATGAGAGAATGAGAATCTATACCACACTCAAACCAACATGATCCAACCTGTGCCAAATGGTATGAGTGTCATGGTGATGGCAGTAGTGGTGATGCCATTGCATAGCTTCAGTCGATGTGTTGTTCACTGGCATCAGTGTCATCATTACATCTGACTGTCTCCATCAATGCATTGCCGCCATTCACTGCCATCACATCATGGCACACTGTTGTCATGTCATGGTTTTTATGGTAGGGGTAGTTGCCTTATGGCATGCTGGTGTCACAATGTGCCATCATTGTCATCCCATACCATTCCCATTGTTCTCGTGTTGTGACATGCTGTTGCATCAGTTGATGTGTTGCCGTGCCCCATCACATCATTCTGTCATAGTGGTGGTCCCATTCCATTCCCATTTGTGTGTTGGGTGGTTAGAAAAAGGAGGAAGAGGGAAAGGGTGGGTGCCATTTATCATGGATATCACATCGTGTCATTTGTGGTGGTGGTGGTGGTGGTGGCAGGGCATGTTGTTGCATTGTGTGGCTTCTGGGATGCCCAATCTGAGAGGTGGCTGATCTCCACTGAGTACTAAGGAGGGCAAAGATGTATTTGAAGAAAGGCAAGCTCCACAGCCCTCTCCTACCTGCCAGTGTGACTTGCCATCAAAGGGGGTTTCTATTGAACCTAAAATAACATATTGGCATCAATATCTCTGTAGTCTTTGACATGTTCCTCTGAGTCATCACCAATCAAGTTATTCGAATCCATGGAATTATGGCTCTCCAGATCCATGTTAGACTCTTCCTCTTCCTCTCCTAGCGTATTGTCAACACAGTTACTATCATCACCTATGTCAAGGTCCGATTTACTCTGCTCTATGTCTGACGAGGTGTGGAGGAGTGAGGGGCGAGACTAGACAGAGGGGACAGAAGGACTTTGGCTTCAGTGACTCAAGCGGAGCGCTGCACCCTGATCGAATCAGGTCCAGTATTTACTGATGGGTCGGAGGTAAGGGGAACACAGAGACAGAGACAAAATCTGTCAGGCGGAGGTCGGGTAGAGAAGAAGATAGGAGCTTGTTGTGAAAGACAACTAATATTTGAACTGAGGAGTAAGTCCTTAGTGATAGCATACTTTATATACAGATGGAGCGGAGGCAGTACAGTATGATCCAAAGGAAGTAAGGGGTAAGATGTTACAAAGTGAGTAGGAGGTACAGAAGGTCTGATGATGTTTAGTAAGAACTGAGTAAGCAAAGAGGTTAAGTGAGAATGGAGGTTTAAGAGAGAATGCACGGTCACAGCTATGCCAGCAACTGGCTAAGTACATGCTGTAGTTACATAACAATAGCAGAGTCAGAGCGGAGGAAACACATACGAAAGAAAGAGAGAAATGTCAAAGTCATGTCTGACAAGTCGGACATAGGTCGGAAGAGCATGGAGGTAGTTGGGAATGTTATGGTCATGACAACCTGTCCCATTAATTTCCATGTCACTGTCATCATCATCAACTTCCAATCCATCACTGGCAGTATCTTCACTCATCAAGAAGAGGTTGTGACAATGTCCAACACTAGCTCCATTGTGTTGTACATACATATCCCTGTTGACGAATCTAGTAGAGATCAGCTGTAAATGCTAAAAGATGGAACAGCTGCTTACATGTTCACATAGTAAGTACTCCAATCATCAATTTCACCTTCAGCCTGGCCGAGCAAAGGACCTGCTTTGAGTAAACTGGTTGTATGACCATCAGAAAAAGCAGGGATGAGGTGACATGCCTGAACAATAAGGGATGGATCTAGAAAGCCAAATGCAGTGGAGTCCTAATCTGGTACAAAGCCCACTTTGGGTAATCATGCCAGCACCGACCCATAATGGTGACCAGGAATGATCCTATACCAGCGCACCCAGAGAATATCCATAGGCTGTACTGAAAGATTCTTTAACTCTGGTCCACAATGGTTAACATGCACATAAAACACTTGTAACACATGGGCATACCAATAAGGGTGATAACCAGATTCAGTTTTGTATGATAACACCATCATGTTGTTATGAGTACACAGATTGACTATGTCTTGTTCCCTGCATATGTCATAAGCAGTATAGTTGACATGCATGGTCACCACTGAGTAAAGATGACCATCAAGAATTCGTACACTATTGCGCTGACTGTCAGTGAAAATATAATCCTCTGTTTTGAAATCAAGGTTGAGCAAATGGTATAATAGGTGGTCCTTCAGTTTGGGGATAAAAGACTATGATGCGATCAGAAACAAAATGAGAAAGATAGAAAAGAAGCACCTTTACTGCAGGATCTCCATCATGTTCGCCCAAAAAAGAGAATATCTCTAAAGGATTTCTGAGTGTATCAGAGATAAAGTGGTGGAGTTCTGGATCACAAGGAGGCAACACATCAGTGCTGACTGATTTGGTGCCACCATCGAAGTGCTAGAAATGCTGCCATCTAACTTCTTGCTTTGCTATTTGTCTGATCACATTATTCTTGTTCATCAGTGCATATAGTGATTTTATATGGCAATGGGCGAGTTTACTCTATGAAGATTTTCAAGAGTGATCAATAGGACTGAATAAGAATATGACATATGATTTGAGTCATGTAGGAATCCGCTATACCAAATTGCACAATTGATTGTCTGTAATCTCCAATAGCATGGAATTTATATGTATGGAGGTTAAGTCCTTTTACCTTCAGCACTGACTGCTCTTGGCTCTTGAGTGGATCCTCTCCCTGCATTCGACGTTGGCAAGCCTTATGCTCTTTCAGGAGCTCGAACATATGGTATGCCTGAGTGGTTTCCTTTCTAAATTTTCATAAGGCCTGCCCAAGCTGCTGGCAAGCAGTGATGATTTGGTATGCATCTGAAGTTTAGCCAGTGCATGCCACTCTGCACAGTAGTACAACACTGTCATAATTAACCTGTTATGGGCAGAAGAAAAAAGTCCTTCAAAAGCTGGGATAGAACACTATCATAGGTTACTACAATGGTAATTAAAAATACTTGAAGATGCTTACTTGTAAGAGATCCTTGAAGTCTTGAGTGGCCAATCTTTTCATCTCGGATGCATTATCTAAGAACCTATGAATGACTCCATGCCCAAAGGGGGGCACCTGGCAGAACCTAATTGATATTAGTTTGATGGCAAAAACATATTTAACAACACAATACTATCCATCCAGCTTGGCCACCAGTTTCCTAGGAGGGTCCACTGCATACAGGATGCATATTAGATGGGTGAACACTGATTTCCATGAACCAAGCTCAAACTCATGCATGAGATCTACTACCAACATCAAGAAATGGTTGAAGCCAAATTTCTGCAGTTTCATGGAAAAAGTGTTTTGTACCCATACATGATCAGAATGAGCATGACAATGAGATTGGCAAATGGACAGTACCAAAATAGGCATGAGAGATGATGAGTCAAGCAGTCGATGCACTGCAACACCATCCACCACTTTCCCATGCTGGAATATAAATTCTCTTGCTTACTTGACCTTATCAAGGGTATACATTTGGAGGTTGTTAAGGCAAAACTGCACATCATGACAAAAGCCAGTGTTATCAAGTTTTGTTTTGTCTTCAGGACAAGACAACGTGGACATGGAAATATACTCCCATCATGAATAGTCACAAGCAAAATTATGTATCAGTTGAAGTCAGTGCATGACTATGTAATGGATCAACAGTATACTTCTTAGGATGATCTGCCAAATATGTGAAGATTCTAGGATATATTCTGTGAAAGATGCCATCTGCGCACTTCAACACTAGTGTTTTCACAGTTCCAGAAACCACATTAGACCAAGGAAATTCTAACAATAGGTTTAAAGCTATATTTAAATAGTTGTATCTTAGATAACTGTTTTAAATCACCCTAAATAACATAGAATACTCAGATTTTGATGAATTATTTTAGTTCTGTCTGGGTTCTAAGTAAAAAACCAAACTGTGACAACACTGAAATTGAACAGGTCTTCTTTTTTAAAGTCATCGGCAAGGAGGATGTTATGAATGAGATGATCAAACTCCTGTTGAGACTTTATAATGCTTCCAGAATACCTCCACTTCATGAGTCGATAAATGGACATGTTTTGAAATGGCCATAGGGGTGGATATTCAGAACTTGTTCCTTCTGAAGGGAGAATTATCAGTTCAGGTGGTTGGTAACCTTTGTAAGTCAGACTGTTGGGAGCAACAAATGCATCTGGGTTATATGATGGTTGATGCAGATACTCCTGAAGGATTCCAAAAGCATTGATATCTGTATGAATAGTGTTGTGGACACGGAGGATGACCCTTTGGATCATTGATTATGTTGGCAGGGCATTTTCTGTGGGGGCCACTACACAGGTAGGAGGTTGGAGGAACTTATCATAGTATCATTTGGGTAATCAAATGACTCATCTTAGGCAGTTACTTATGGGTTGCATAGGCTCTGCAGGACTCGGAAAGACAGGGAGTGTTAAGCCAGAGAGGGTAGAGGACTCAGCAGTCTGCACAAATGGTGGTGGTACTAAAAGGTGAGGAGGACTTGGGGATTGAGAAGGAAGAGAGGACCTTGGAAGTCTGGAAAGAAGATGGGAGTTCACAGTCTGAACAGTCAAGATAGAGCCCAAAGATGCTGCCACTGAGTGAGTGGAGTGCGACGCTGCTATGATTGACCCATCTAAGTGTGACTGGTTTGGAAAGACAAATTATTGAGAATAGGGGGCTTGGAACAGTAATTTTATGTACTTACTGTGACACCAGTACTTAGGCTAGATGTCGACTTCAATGAAGATACACGCCTGTCATACTTATAACCTAGAATCTTTACCTTTTCAAGACACTCTCTCCATTTTTGCATGCTTAAGGACAAAGAAGTATGATAGACCTGGCAAGTTGCTCAATGTCGATTGAGTGAACATAAATCATTGAAAGGTGGCTTCAGGCATCCACCCCCATAATGGAACACTGCATCCATGAAGGTCAAGAAAAAGACAAAAATTAGTATGCAGGCCAATATTCTCATAATTATAGCACCATCTACTTTTCCTGGGCATTCAATTTGAAGCTGGACTCAGAAGTCGGAGTTGAGTCACTGTTGTTCATATGCAACATAGTGGAGTCCATCATCCTTAATGACATGCCACATGCATTTGATGCTCGATATACACAAGAGAAGGGATGCCTGACAGGGAAACATGAATTCCTTGCTCCATGTGGTGCTAAACATTCTATCATTGTAATATAATGCTACATATGCCTAACCCAGTAGTAGCACAAATTGAAAAGGATTGAATCAGTAATTATAAAAGCCCATTAATGCAGAGGGGTCATGATTGTCAGATGCCTGACTTGGAATAACACCATTAACATTGATAGGTATGTTACTTGTGTCCATACTACCTGAATTATCAATGCTATGGGAGATTAAACCAAGATTGACTCCTTCTGCATTGCAGTTGGCTGGATAGTATGAAAAGAGGCCTGCAGTGACAGTGGCATCTTGCATGTTACCCAACGAGGCTAGATGGTTGCTTTTGATGACTGTTAATCCACTTTGATGGGAACTAGTAACATCCGGTGTGTTATCCAGGAAAGCCAGAGCATGAGAGGATGGCAAGCACGGTATAGAGGATGGAATGTGGTGTGAAGAATGTCCTTTGCTGGACTTGACACTGTGCCATTTCATTGCAGCACATTGGAATTGGTAAGACTGGCAAACCCTTCACACAAATTTACATTCTTGGTAAATTCCAAAGTAAGTGCATCACAGATCTCGTTGTTGATTTCGTCATCGCCATTGAGATATTAAAAAGCTTAGTTTTGAATAACTTTATTGGTTGGGTCCTGGGGGGAAGGAAAACCAGAAATGGATAACTGGGATGGCATGGTGATCACATCAGTCAGTGAACCGACAGCATTGGCTTCACTAAGGTTCTTCACATAGTCGGTAATATGGGCAGCTAGATCTGTAATGGCAGACATTGCAGCACCACTCAACAGCAGTAGAGTCATGCTCATTCTCTTTACCTTGTGTTTGGCACTAGAAGTGGATGGACTGACAGAAGATTGTGCTGAGGTGGATGTCTTCACTGTATTGCTCTGCAAGGGTGAAGGGCGAAGGCGAGAAGAACTGACACCATCAGAGGAAGGCATATGTGGCTGGTTGATGAAGGAAGGGGTCAGAGTGATTATCAATAGCACAAACTGGATGCCAGTGGGAGAGATCAGGGAGCATGATGCACATAAATAATCAGTAATGGGTAAGGTATCATTAATCGCCAATGATTGTTGGGAAGGGATTAGAGAGAATGATGTGCATAATTGATCAGTGAGGGCCAAGGTCTCACTAATCGCTGCTAACTGGGTATATATGTGGGATGACATGAGGTTTCTTCTGGTATCAAGCAAGTGGCCCACATCGAACCAAGCATTAAAAGGGCACACTGATAGCAGCATACTGGTGGTGGTGCTACCTAATGCAGAGGGTTCTAGTAGGGTAGTTCCTTCTTCACCAATGTCCTTGTCTTCATCTTCACATTCCTGGTCAGCCAGGCTGCTGCCAAACTACATGCCACATAAAGTCATCATTTTTCTGAAGTATGGCCATGGTTGATCTATGTAAGGTGTAAGTTCCTTTCTCTATCCAAAAGTTAGGATTCCGAGGCAAGAGGGTGGTAACAACGTACATGTTGGATAGTTGCAATGCACTGTTCCCACCATTCAAGAACCTCAGAGGAATTGCTGTTGAGACTTGCATCCAAGTCATCTAACCATATATGATTAGGACCACTACGTGTATATGCTACAATGGCCTTGTATACCCTCTTCAACTAGATATGATGTTAGTAGTGCTCAACAAAGCATGCCAAGGACTTGAACACACCCATTGGTATTGGTACTTAATACTCCTGACCTTCCTATCTATACCAAGTTCCCTTGTGACATCCTGGAGAATGCTCTCTGCAAAAGAACACTGTCATCTCATCATCTCCTTCCTAGTGATAAGAAGATCAAGCATTTGATGAGTTTCTTCAGCACCCCAGTTGTTGCATTTTTGGAGCCAAATTGGTGGCTGATAGTTAAGTTGCATGATCTTATGGGTACAAAGAGTGATGAACAACAATAAACCTAGCAGGAGGTACTGTATGTAATGAGTATATTGAGGATGGACCATGGGTTGGGGTTGTGTGGCAAGGTAACAGTTTCAAACTCTGAATTGGGATGACTCTGAGTCTGTTGAGGACCTGGGCCAGTGTCTACTAAGGGATGAGCATGGTAGTAATGAAGATGAGACACAACACACACTGCATTGACAACACAACCATGCCTGTGATGCGAAGACCCAGACAGCAACTCGATGATGGTGGTGACTTAGACTAACTCAGAATGTATGCACTACAGGGGCACTGAGTACATACCTGTTCAAGTTTCTCATTCTCGCTCCCATCCTCTCCTTCTTTTCCAA
>JBBPUL010000888.1:0-13638 GCA_038094675.1 Spongispora temasekensis
AAATTGGCTATATCTGGGCCGCATGTGCACCGGATTATGTAATTCTTGCGCGGAATGAAAGACACTACTCTATACTACATTTGGTACAGCCATGTCTAAGCATAAAACTGCCATTATTATTTGTTGTACTTGGTTAGTTGTACTTGGCAGTTTTGAAGAGAGTGGATGCTGATGTAAGTCGAAGTTCCCACACTTGATTCTCAAAAAAGCGCACAAGTGTGCATTCCATATTTGGTTATTTTCATTTATTTGTACCAACACAGTATATAAACAACACACCTGCGAGTTTTTTTCCCACAGCCTCTTCTTCTTGATTTGTATCATCTCCATCACCACTACTTCTTACTCATTACTTATGACCATTACTTAATTGATTATGCTTGTTTGTGTTTGACACTATCCATATATGGTAAGTGTGGATATACTATTATGTAATCTACAATTGCTTATGTAAGTTATATAGTATAGTAATATATTAATATTGATGATGATGTAATGATGATGTAATTGCTGAGTTTGAAATTACACTGAGTTTGAAATTAAATTGATTTTGAAATTAAATCTGTAAATTTTTTGATAGTCTATATAGCTCTGTACAGACCTGTACAGAGGGGGTGTGTTTTGCTGATGTATTAAGAGTTCTATGGTCTATGGTCTATGGTCTAGCAGTGTAGTCAAATATATCTAGCAACGAGAGAAATAAGATGTGATTTTAGTATCCTTCATGCTTTGAGCTTCCAACTTGAATGCTTGTGTCTTCCGTCTGAATGAATCTAAAACTGATTCCACCTGATGAAAGAAAGGATCATCAAGATGTTTCATGTAGTTCCGCACAGCCAGTGCACCTCGAAGGGCTTCAGCATGAGTGACTACTGGCTCTGGGTCATCCTCAGGCTGGGATTCTGTGTAGCTGAGGTGGCGGGTGCCAGTCCCAGACTGATTTAGGCCATGCAGTCCATGTGCATCCATCACAGCATCAAAAATCTCTTCATCTGTCACCTTGAAAAGATTGTGAGCTTTGCCATTGGGGTTAAGGATTTCAGAAAGATTCATTCAGTTCGAGCGCTAGAGAGCACCTGTGGATTCTAAATCATCTAATGCATTCTCGACAAGGTGCTCGGCTTGTTGGATACCAGTGGCTTGGTCATGGTGAGAGTTGCTGTGTGATGCTAGCCCTAATTTAGAATCGAAGTCAGCGGCAGTGGTAGCATGGTGGACAAGTGACAAAATGGGTACAGTTGGTGTTGAAAAGTCATATGCCGCTGAGAGCGCAACTGGCGGGTAAGGCGTGATGATGCAGCAGCAGATGTTATTCACGATAGCGAACAAAGAGGTATGGTATAGTGCACAGCGTGAGATATACTATGTATTATGTAAGTGGCAGTGGCAGCATCGGCACAGTGAATGATTCTATTCTATAACAGTTGGCTCACTCTGGATGGTGTCCACTGTGTGATTCAGCAGGATACAGGCCTTGTGCCAGCCAATTTCATATGGTGGTGGTGTCGACATCATGCCATGCTTGTTCTGCAAGGCACATTGCATTGAGTTGATGAATATCATAAATCTTCGATGGCATAGTTCCATCCTCATAAAGCTCGACAGCACACTGGAAGTATCTTGCATGGTAGTGGACCTTGAAGCAGTGTATAATACCCTGGTTGTTGGGTTGGACATGTGCAGTCAAGTTTGGTGTGAAATTCTCAACATGAATGTTGGTGAGCATATCTGGTACAATATGACCCAAGAAGTTGTCATGTAAAAGAAGAATCTTCCAACTCTTCTGCTGCAACTCAGAATCCCAATGTGACAACCATTCTTGATACAGCATGCCTGTCATCCATGCCTTTGATTTGTGTCAATAGTAGAATCCAAGTTGTTCTCCGGTTTTATCCAGGAATGCATGAGGCTTGTGTGACTTTCCAATAATAAAGGGGGGAAGTTTGCATGAACCAATAGTGTTTGCTGTCAAAAGATATGTAAGCCTATCTTTTTTGCCTTTGACACCTGGGCATTATGCATCGATAAGGCCACGGTCTGGAGGCATGCTATTGAAATTAGAAATGCAATTAAAATATTCAAAAAAATAATGCATACACATAGAAAAGTCCAGTCTTATCAGCATTGAATATATCTCACAACTGGTAATCATATTTCTTGATGAGCTCTTGCATCCATGAGTGCTCCTTGTCTACCACATCAAGGGCAGCAGATGCAGCCTCACCATGATATTTTAGTTGATTCAATCCATTTTGGGGCTTATAATGAGTAAGCAAGCCTTCACTCAATGTAAGGCGGTCGTCGTCTGGAACACCAACTCGATCTACAAAGGCTTTCCACTTCTGGTGAATAATTTCACCAGTTAGCAACAGATTATCCTCCAGGGCCTTTGATATCCAGAGGTTAAGCATTTCTGTGATTTCAGGATGCTCTATCTGGCCTACTTGCTTTGCAGATTGAGATTTTTCATGCTCTTCCCACAGCAAATCTTTCTTTTTGAGCCATTCCAAGATCTGTAGCTGCATCAGTCGAAGGTGGGGGTAGAGTCCATTAAAATGATTTGCAGTCTTTGTCTGGTTCCTGCCATTGGCATAAAACCAGTCAAGAATCTCAACCCACTGCTTGTTTGTTGCATTTTCTCTTTTACCAATAGGCTTTGTATGCTTTGGCAACTTGGAGTTGCTATCAACATGTTCAGATGCCAACTTTGCATGCTCCACAGGTCCTATGAAGAATGGTTGAGTCAATATTATTTAAATCTCGAATAATAAAAAACAATAAATCATGTTTGTGCTTCTGAGTCTTACTTAGACCTGCCATTGTGACAGGTAGTTCTGAGTTCTCCAAATCCACATTATGTTCTACAAATCCCATCAACCTCTCTACCACCAACACCTTCTGAGCATTCAATGTTTCAAAAGTCAGCTCATAGTCCACAGCCTTGTCCAACTTGTCAACCAGTTGTTCATTATCCACTAGGTTCCCAGTATTATCCAACCAGTCTTCATCCTCTGCTGAAATAGGTTTGCCAGCTTTCAAGGCATCCTCAAGCATAGCTTTGTGAAGACAGGTCTGATCCCAAAGTCTATTCAGACCTTCCTTGAGAGTGTCAAGAGATTTTATAACAGATTTCATAGTGGTGGAAAAGCAGAAATTCCAAATGCAGTTTGAGTGGCAATGTGATTACACAATAAACACCTTCCTAATTAGGCCATTATCTATTGGATTTTTCCACCAAAGGCTATCGGTTATTTGGTATTGGAATTTTGTCACAAATTCCTGTAAACCAACTTGGGAAATCCAAAAATCTATCAGTTCACAGAGAGTTATCAGTTAACCACCTATTGCTTAAGAGGGAGTCAACTGTAACTTAAATATTATATAATATAACTTACATCAGTGCAACTCAGACTTGGATCAATGGGCACAGTGCAAACATGTTGTCCTCTTCTATCACATCCCGCTGCTATTCAGTACTTGAACACACATAGTAGTTGCCTCTAAATAGCTTAATACATGGATTGCCCAAAGAAGCCACCTCCAGTCGCCATCCTGGATGTCACCTGGACTGAAGAAATGGTGTGGAAGCTACTCTGTAATTCAAATGCCTTACACAAAACACAGAAATACTTGGAATGCTAGTATTCTAATACTCACATCCAGCATCTGTCATCATGCATAGAATAGCCTCTTGCCATATATATAGTGGCCTGCATCAATAGCAGCCCCTATCTCTTGTTTTCCCCCTTTTCCTCTGCTCTCATTAATCCACTGCACTCATACATGTTCCCTTTCCATCCGAGCCCTTCAGTGTCCCACCTGTTATGACAGGCACAGGTAGCATCAGCCATAGACTCAATGCACAACCTAGAGCTGTGAGATGAAGGCAAGGGGCATAGGTCCTGAGTGCAATGCACAGAGACTAGTCACTACTCTGCCTAGGCGAGTATGTAGCAACATTGAAGATGAAGACAGAGTATCCTTGAGTGAAGACACTGCGAGGCCAAGTGGTTCATAGGGAGAGCAAGGGGGAGTGAGAGGGTCAAAGATGCAATAGATTGCTATCTCAAGTAGGCTCAAGCTAAGGATACACTGCTTGTGCTACACCTCTATATATACATGTGGGGGATGCACATGAACCAGGCCTAAGTAGAGCCTCAAAGACAAAGAAAGACATAAAGGGAAAAAGGATAAGCATCTATGAGTAATCTGCAGTATGAATGAGTAAAAAGAAGACTGCAGATTGGAAATAAGAAGCAAATGTGCAGCAAAGAATATCAGAAGAGAATGTGCTGTGGCATGAGGACTGCAGGAGCAGTAGAAGAGAAGCTCAGGTGAAAAATACCTGAGATAAGGATAAGCAACACAAGGTGTTGGAAGCAATGAAGTAAAACAAAGAAGCAAAGGGGGCACACATTATGGCAGCTGGGTGGGTGTTAATGACAGTGTGCTGCATATATTGTGCATTGAAGTGACCTAAGGAATAGGACATGACCATCAGCCTCTACTAACCACAAAGAAGAAGACTTAGGAATGGGGGACCACAACTTAGATCAAAGACACAAGAGGTCGAAGCTGGGGCTCAGCTTGACTCTTGGCCTAATTTATATATGTATACTACTATTAAATACATGAGGCATGACTAAGCTACATATGTCTAACATGAGGCAGTCTAGACTACTGACATCATAGATAAGAGATAAGGGGTCCAGACCTGTGACATCATTGATGATGTCATATCACGTGATTGGTCTAGACCAGTGATGTCATATTACATAATCCGATGTGCCACACCATTGTAATCAGAAAAAGGAGGCGAGTTTGAATAAGGTTACAACATGTATGGCCTGAGTGTATGTGGTGCTATACTCTATTGTACATTTAAACCCTGGACCTGTGGTCTCTGATACTGCATATTGCCCCAGTTCATTGTTGTCCCTTCATCAACCCCTCCTGTTAGCTTATGCTGCTTCCTTTACTCTCAGACTCTTTCCTTTGGTCCACCTCATCCATCACTGCTCCCACTATTTCTGCCCACCGATCCTAATACTTCTGATATATCTTACCTCCATCTCTAGTAGCTCCTCTAGCTCCTCATCTTCTACCCCCTCTGTTGATGTGCCTTTACCTTCTACTACCTGTTGCCCCATCATAAACCCTTCATCCAAATTCCAGCAATGCTTCCCTACCAAACTGCCATGCCTCTTGCCAGGATACCTGACCCTCACTCTGCTCTAATGATGAGAACAAGGTTGTTCTGAGTACTTTTACCACAAGGACATTGCTGCTGATCACCAGGTCTGATGTGTTGCCTGGGGTCTTCAAGACCCTCACATCTGGCAGTGGTACAGTATCAACAAAGCAATGGTCTTGAATTCATGGACTTCCTTACTAAACTCCACACTATGTGGCTTCCAGCTGACTGGGCTTCTGATCTTCTGATTGCCTTAGTTGTATCCCAACAGGGCTCTCACCCCTTCCAAGAATAGATGTTTGACCTTCAATGTCCAAATACTGTTGCAAACTAGCAATGCACTAAACCTAAATTTGAGTAGGATTAAAGATGGAGGCAAGCATCAGTGCAAAGGGAATGCTTGAGCTAGTCTGCACTGGGGTTTGGTTATCAGAATGTGAACATGGCAATCTTCAGTGGTTGAGGCAGGAAACTGGCTTGTATGGGTATACCAAGAGCAGAGTTAAGGATGAGGTCAGTACTCATAGATAAAGAGAATGATGAATGATGAGGTCTAACCTAATGCCTTGCTAGACCAAAGAAGGACAACTGGAATCAAGCTGAGGAATCCCAGTTGACCAAGTGCCCTATATATATTATCAGGCCATGTGCACAGATCAAGCTTAGGGCCAGCCAGGGCAGAGGGCACTACTTAAATAGAAAGTAAGAGATAAGGGTCCAGGGTAGCACCACAGAGATAAGTACATGCAGTAGACATGCAGTGGTGGTGGGAAGAATAGAAGAGAAGGCATAGCCTTATCTGGACCTGAGATCTGGAGATAAGAGATAGGATCAGGAGATCTATCAAGATACAACCCAATATAGAATAGATGAGCATTTATAAAAGTTTCAATAGGTACAAACAAAGGATCAGGGTGCTAAGATGAAGATGAAGATGTAAGTACAGTGCCTGATAAGAGAAAGGGGCTGGATCCATATCTGTAACCCTAGAATAAGGTTGTCTTAGGCACTAAGGGTGCTTTAGTTAGGTTAAGCCAGTAGCATTCACAACAAATACCCTGCTTCTTGACACTGATGCCCACTTTTCAGACTATGCCCTTTGGTACCATCTTGAAGGACATATGAACAAAGAGCTTGCCATCACCTACCATAACTCTGATGCCAAGACCAAAAAGGACCTTCACAAATGGATTGAACTTGTCAAATGTCTGGATGAAAAGCATGCTCATAAAGCCCATACCTTCTAGAAAAAATTTGAAGCCACTCTATGTCTGCATGACAAACCTCATTCTACCTCCTCCTCTTCATCCTTGACATTGTCCTCCACTCCCTTGGCCTCTCTCCACCTGCCTGCACTCAATGACAATGAACAGCAACTTCTTTATGATAATAAAGGTTGCTTTAAATGTCAATGACTCTTTCAATCCCACAAAACTAGCACCTGCCCACACAGTTTCCTAGATGGTGCCTCATACAAGCTCCTAGTGATATACCACACTGCACCTCACTTCTAGATGACTTTTGTATCCAGCCAAAAGATGCCAATAAAACAATCTACTTCACTCCTATGACTGCCCAAAGAAATACTATGACTCCTGGTACACTCTTCTGAAACAGCACATTGCTGCTGGCTAACTCCACCCCTCCAACAGTGTCCACTCATCCCTGGCCTTCATCATCCCCAAAGCTGACCCTACTGTCCTTCCTCACTGGATTAATGACTACTGCATTCTCAATGCTAACACTGCTCCAGACAATTTTCTGCTCCCATGCATCAGACATATCCTTCAGGATTATGCCAAAGGGAAGTTTTTTTTGGCAAGATTGACATGACCAACTCCTTTTTTCAGACAAAAGTCCATCCTAATGATATGAAATGCTTGCAGTACACACCCTATGTGGGCTATACAAATGGACTGTTATGCCCATGGGTGTCAGGAATGCACCTGCTGTCCATCAATGCTGCATGACAGCTGCCCTCTGCCACCTCATCAGCAAGATCTGCCACATCTATATGGATGACATCATTATCTGGGCTCAACAAACATGAACACAATGTCCATGCTGTTCTTGATGCACTTCATGCTGCATCCCTTTTTTGCTCTCCTAAAAAGACATTGCTATTCTGCCTTGAACTACTTCTTAGGCCACCACATCTCCTCTCATGGCATTGAAGCTGACCCAAAAAAGGTCACCAAGATCCTTGACTGGCCATGCCCATGTCCTGGGCCTCATATGCCACCCTGCTGACCACATACTGGACCTTGCACACCACACAGCTGTTCTTAACCCTCTTACCTCCAAAGCTGCTAAACTCGCCTTCTCCCTTTGATCTGATCAGCATCAACTGGCTTTTGATGGCATCAAACATCTCATTCTCAGCCATGCCTGCCTTACCACAATTGATCATGATCATCCTGCCAACAACCACATCTTCCTCACAATAGATGCATCTGACTTTCATACTGGTGCTGTCCTCTCCTGGGGCTTGGACAGCATGACAGCATACCCAGTCACCTTTGACTCAGCTCCCTTATGAGGAGCCCAGCTCAACTACCCCATTCATGAGAAAGAACTCTTAGCCATCATTCACACCTTGAAGAAATGGTAGATTGAATTGCTTGCTGCATCCATCATTGTGTGTACAGATCATTACACCCTCTAAAATTTTCTCTCCCAGTGTGAACTCTCTAGATGCCAGGCCCGCTAGGCTAAATACCTTTCCCAATTTGATCTCAACATCCATTACCTTTGTGGCATTAACAACACTGCTGTTAATGCTCTGTTCTATCACTTGGACTCTGATGTGCCTCTCATTGGCAGTGTTTCCACCCTCGAGGTTAACAAACAACTCTCTGTCAACATCATCCATGGATACATGTAGAACAGCTACTGCAAACAGCTTTTCTCCTTGCTTAGCTCCCTCTCTCATCTAGAAGAATGCCAGGGGCTCCTTTTTCTGGCAGGTTGCCTGGTCATTCCTCATGTTCCTTCACTCCACTACCACCTTTTTCACCTCACCCATGACACTGCTAGACATTTCAGCCCTGACAAGACATATGAACTGCTTTGCCACTCCTTCTTCCGACCTAATATACATAAAGACCTCATCACTTCTTACCTCCCTAGCTGTTCAGCATGCCTCCACAACAAATCACTCACAACCTGCCCTTCCAGTGCCAGATAGCCATGGCAAATCTGTTGTGCTTGACTTTATTGGCCTGCTCCCTGAGGACTCAGGATATAACATGCTTCTGACCATTATGGATTATCTTGGTGCTGACCTGCACCTCATTCCCTGCCATAACAACCTCTCTGCAAAAGACCTGGCCCACCTTTTATTTGACCAGTAGTACTATTAGAATGGACTCCCCAAGGAAATTATTTCTGATCATAATAAGCTCTTCCTTTTCTGTTTCTGAAAAGCTCTTCACAAACTGGCTGGCACCTCCCTCAAAATGTCCAGCACTTATCTCCCACAATCAGATGGTGCTAGTGAGTGCACCAACAAAACTATCATCTAGTGCATCTTCTTCTTAGTCTTCTATAACCAACATGGCTGGGTGCAGGCTCTTCCCCAGATGTGCTTCTCCATTATGAACTCCATCAAGCCAGCACTGGCTTCTTCCCCTTTCAGCTGCACCTCAGCTGCTCACTGTGTATCCTTCCTCCCTTATCCCCCCAGACTCTACTGACTCTTCTGCTCTTGATGTCCATGCCCTTCTTGGCTGCCTTTGGCTCGATGTGCTCAAGGCTCAGGACTATCTTCATCAGACTGAGGTTGTCTAGGCCTTCAGCACCAACTGACTTCATGGCTCTAAACCCCAGTTCGCCATTGGAGACCTCATCCTTCTCTCAACCAAAAACTGCCACCATAATTATCTTGCTGGCAGTGATGGTTGTGTCATTAAATTCCTCCCACACTTCGATGGCCCCTATTGCATCATTGCTGCAGTCTGCAGACCCTGCCACCTCCTCATACACACTTGACCTTCCTGCTAGCTCACAGATATCCCCCACCTTCTACACCAGTTAGCTCTGCACATTCTGCCCCAATGACTCGTTTCTCTTCCCTGATTGCACTCATCCTTAGCCAGACCCAATTCTCACTTCTGAGGGCAGGCTTGAACATCACATTGACCAGATTCTGGAAATATATTGTATCAGTAATGGCCATCAATATTTAGTTCACTGGGCTGGGTTTGGGCCAGAAAATGATGAATGGTTGCTGCATAAGGAACTGCATAACTGCAAGGCATTGGACATTTGGGAATATTCTTCTTCATAGGAGGAGATGGTGTAAGCCAAATGCCTTACATAAAACATGGAAACACTTGGAATGCTAGTATTTCAATACTCGCATCCAGCATCTGATGTCACACATAGAATAGCCTCTCACCATATATATAGTGACCCATATTGATAGCAGTCCCTATCTCTTGTTTTTCCCTTTTTTCTCTGTTCTCAGTAATCCACTGTGCTCATACATGTTCCCTTTCCATCCAAGCCTTTTAGTGTCTCACTCTCATGGGTGGCTCACATACTCAAAGAGATTGAATGAAATGAAAACCAAATTGTGCTCTTAGGGAAGTGGAATAAGGGTGAGGTGAGTTATATCATAACCTAATTTGTTTGAATCAGCCTCTACAATGCTAGAAACACTACAGAGAACTAGTGGTGATAGCAAGGTCACAGTTTATTAGAGAATGGCTGCAGTTATTCTTCCAGATCATTATGCCATCAATGCTATTGCCACAGGAGAATGGATCAAGTGAAAATATGAAGAATAGGTTATTATGTCAATACAAATGTAATTTTTAAAATTTTGTAGCCTACTTAGTGTTATGCCAGCCTGGCCTGGAGCTGCTAAGCTGCTTAAGCTGAGCCCTTAGGGGCCTGGCCCAGCCCAGGCCATCATAGGGGCCTGAGGCAGCTCCAGGCTTGGCTTGGGATTAAGTAAAGCAAAAGCCGAACTGTAGAGCCATCAAAGCCCTTGTGCCACTAGGCTTCTGGGGCTGACCCCATTCAGCAGGATTCAATTACTATAAAAAGACATAAATTTTAAGGTTTCATATTTCTCACCAATCATTATCAAATGCTTTCAGATGATGAAGAACAGCCTCACTGGCTGAGACATGTAGCAGCACCCTTGGCACATGTGATATGCACTAACAATGCTGCTGAGCTTAAGTTTTTTTTTTTTCACCACCACCACTGGCAAGCACAGGCCTCCCATGCTGGCAACAAATGCAAGACAGTCAATGATGAATACCTGAACATGCAAGAATCCCTTGGCAATCTGAGGGTCATTTAGTGGTGGAGGATCAATGCCATGCAGTAACTAGTTCACTTGCATGCAATTTTTTGTTGGTCATATCAAGCTCAGTCTCATCTGAACATGTCTTTTTGTCTGCAGGGATCACCATCACAAAGTGCCATAACTATCTCAATGCTGATGTCATCAAAGCACTTCAATTTCAAAACTGTGCAGCAAGATCAAATTTATTATTTCAAGAACACCTGTTCATGGTAGCAGATACTGCCCCAGATTCAGATGAAGCCAAGTCCAATGATGAGACTGATGAAGGGGTCATTGACAATGACAAGTGGGACAGTTAGGAGCTCAGTGTAGTAGCTACCATATGTAATAAAAATGACTTCATTCTGCTGTCCTTTCGAGGCCACAGCTCAAGCATAAGCTGCAGCTTCTAGGCTGGGCTGGGCCATTATTTAAGGCTTTGGGCAGCTCAAGGCCCAGCCTGTGATTTTGACAGGCCCAAGCCCCCTCAAGCCAAGCCCAAGCCATAGCTTTCAGGCTGAGCCAGGCCAGTACAACACTACTCTGGAAGCATCACAACTAGTTCAACATTCAACACATCACATTGCAGATTTCAGTTCATGATTAGTATATAAGTAGCTTGATGCCTGTAATTATTTTCCCACTCTCAATATTCTAAAGCATTAATCAGTAAAATATATCTCCCTGTGTAGCTCTGTACAGGTCTGTACAGAGCTGTACAGGCCACAGAGGTACAGATAGGTTCCCTCCTGTACAAGTCTGTACAGACTTATGTAAACTATCAAAAATAAATCACAAATTAATTTCCAAATCAAATTATTTCAAACTCAGTAATTACATAAACACTAAGCCTACTTAACAAGTATCAAGAGCATGCCAAGCATCTCTGAACCACAGGTGAAGAGATTAAGCAGCCTGATGAAGAAGATGGATCAGATGAGCTTTTTGATTGTTATATCCTAGTAAGTGGTTCTGATAACACCACTACAGCTGAAATTCTGTCAATTTGGGGTATATATCTGTATTGCTTGTGAAATTTTACTCAAATTCTGCAGATGAAATTGTCTAGGCATTTTCCTTTTTTCTGGTGCTTTATCAGATCTTCTCATCTCATCCAAATGTTACCCCAATTGTGATCACCACTGGAGTTGGACCATATGGCAAGAAAACTGTATATATATAACCACTGTGTGATGACAAAGCAGAAGTGGATGCTCCAGTACTTATATCTAAGCAGCATTCACAAATGCTAAGTCTTCATGATGTCCTACAGGCTGAAGCTGCTTGCTGTCAACTTCGAGAGCCTTCTCCTATGTGGCAGTGAGAACATGATGATCTGCCAATGGGCTCAGAAGATCTTGATTATTATAAGGAAAATATTCCATCTGTGATCAATCAAGACTATCTTGCTGCTGCATTTACTAGCTCTGGGAAGCATGCTTCTAAACCCTCATCTTTCTCAGCTTCACTTTCACAAAAGGAGGCAAAGGAGTGGATTGAAAGGATTTCAAAGAAGAGAAGCTTCGAAGATACCCTTATGTATTTGCAAAGATATATAAGTATCTATGTTTTCTTTGAGTTTATCTTGAAGATAAGATTTTTAGGGCAAATTTGGATGCTATTCATGCTTGTGCTGAGCAGGAAAGTATTATGCAGGAACATCAGATGTGTTTGAAAGAGTTTGAAGCAGGGATATGGAATAGTGAGGAATATTGAGAGAAAGTTCAGGAGTTGTCAGTGAGATCTCTCAAACATAGTCATTCAGAGTCATCATTGCCCAAGAATATTGAATAGTAGTACTAGTAGCACTACCATCACATTACATTTGTCTGAAAGCCAGTAGCTCTGCTACCAATTGTTGTCTTTCAGCTTCACCTGTAGCTATTCTATTCTCCAATGGTAAATCATGTAACCCTTAATCCTTCTCTTCATTTGCTGGAGGATGAGCAAAAGCAACATAAGCCCTGTAAAATGATAGTAATAGTAATCCATTAACATGCAACTTGATGTTGTCATTTTGAGTTGATGTGAACTCAAAGACTCCACATGCACTTTTAATGCTTCCATACAGTGTTCTGAGCAGACTTGAAGATTGGCCACAACACCATCAAAGAGAGTATTTTCTGGCAGAAGAGATGTAGGATGCTTGTGAACTGGAATGGTATGAAGAGTCACATGATAGGCAGAATCAGTCCATGCAAACTCATTGTCTTGAAAAATCATTCTGTATGCTTTGTAGCAGCTGTGTGCTCAAATGCAAAGGCATCATGTGCTGAGCCTGTGAGGCCATGTACATAATCCACAATCCTCAAATTAGAGGGCAAATTGCTAATCTAGTAGCAAATTATTAACATTTATATATAATTTTTAAACTAATTCACATACCTGCAAATTAAGACCATAATCAGATTTGCAGGTAAAATATGTATTTCCATTCAGGCCAGGCTTAGTTGATAAGACCACAATACTCCAAGTTCCCCAGAATCTAAGTTGAGTATCCACCCAAAGCTTTTCTTTCTCTTTTTCTTCAGCAGTAGGTAAATAAACAAATATATCATGGAGTGACTCAATTGCTTCAAAGCACTGCTCTGTGAACAATTTAACTGAGCCCTCTGCAATATCCTCCAATGAAGCACCATTTCCATAATGCCTCATATGGTAGAGAGTGTCTACAAGTTGCTTTTGAATAGGAGTTTGATTGTTGTTGGAGTGATTACAGAAGACAAGGTGATCTTAAATGAGATCAAGTAAGACTTCAGAGACAGTGGGAGAGACATGTAGCATATTTATGAAGTAATAATGATCAGTCTCACTTTCTGCATACTGCCATGTAAGACTTAGTGCATCGACCTTTGGAATTGGTGAACACTGCTGAAGATACTGAGTTTGATAAATAACCAAGATGGTGCTGGTATTAGTGTGAAAGAGCTATGCCATCTCTTTTGGAGATATTTTGGGTTGTATGAGAGCTCGGATGATCATATATATGTACCAGATATATAGCAAGGTATTGTTCAAAATTTTGTATTGTTTGTAAGTGTTATTACACAGCATGTAAATTATTAGTTAGATGTAGTAGTATTTTTAATATTATATATTTGATTGAAATCTAAATGTGTGAATTGTGTGAATTTCTAGAGTATAT
>JBBPUL010000889.1:0-13633 GCA_038094675.1 Spongispora temasekensis
GGCATTCCCGAGACTGCGAGACGTAGCGCGCGTATTAAGGAACTATGTAGAGTGACATGCGACGAGAATTATTACATAATGGCCGAGTGGCGACCGCGATACGTAGTAATTTGGAATAAAATAAAAGGGAATTTGGAATAAAAAGGGGCATTATGAGGGGGCCGATGGAATGGGCACGTGATGTACAGAAATGGGCCGACTGCTATAGCGAGGTGCCGAGGGTTCGGCCGTGCGCTCTGTGAGCTCGGCATCATGCGAAAACGTTCGGAGAGCGACGAGGAAGGGAGGCTGAGTTTGCAGAGCGATAGCGGGCTCCTGGAAAGTGTGAAAAACACCCGGTGTAACCATAGAGGCATACCGCGCTCTACACCGTCAAGCTTGACGGAATCACCTCTTGGCCTACCCCAAGGAAAGTCAAGGACGTGCACTCTTTTCTGGGATTTGCAAACTTCTACCGGCGCTTCATTCCCTCGTACTCTGACATCGCCCGCCCCCTCATTGACCTCACCAAGAAAACCGCTGCATGGCTTTGGACTCCCCAATGCCAAACCTCCTTTGATGAGCTCAAGAAGCTCTTCCTCTCTCAACCCATCCTCCGTCTCCCAGACCTCTCCAGACCATTCGCAGTCACCACAGATGCATCACGCAATGCCACCAGGGCTATTCTCCTCCAGACCGACTCGAACAGAGACTGGCACCCCTGCTTGTACCTCTCCCAATCATTCTCCCCCGCAGAACGAAACTACAACATCTTTGACCGAGAGCTCCTAGCCATTATTCGAGCTCTCAAAGCATGGCGCCACTACCTTCGAGGATCGCAGCACCCAGTACAGGTCTTCACAGACCACAAAAACCTGACGTATTTTCATCAACCCCAGAACCTCAACTGCCAACAAGCGCGTTGGCTCCTCGATCTTGCGGACTTCGATCTCAAGATGACCCATGTCCCTGGTTCCCTCCTCTCTGGACCCAATGCCCATTCTCGCTGCCCAGACAGACTCTCATCCGAGTCTGACAACCAAGCTGTCACCCTCCTCCCTGAACCCCTCTTCGTTCGAGTTGTCGATTCCGTCCTCTCCACCGCCATCCACAAACATTCTACAAATGACGAACTTGTCACCCGTCTCTGTGCTGACCTCGAGGGTCCCACCACAGCCCCCAACCTCCGTAACCACCTCTCCGATTGGCAATTCAAAGAGAATCTCCTTTGTTATCGTGATCGTGTTTACGTCCCCGAACCTGATCGTCTCTCGGTCATCGCACACGCCCATGACCACCGCTCTGCTGGCCACCCTGGTTATCTAAAAACCCGCCAACTCATTGCTCATGACTTTTGGTGGCCTGGCCTTGCCACACAGGTTTGCCGCTACGTCGAAGGTTGCACTCTTTGCCAACAGAACAAAGTGAACACCCACCCCACCATCCCCCTCTATCCCTGATTAGATCCCTCGCCTCGTGTCCATTTCAGCAGGTCTCCTGCGACTTTATCACCGACCTCCCATTATCTAATGGTTTTGACAGCCTGTTGGTCGTGGTCGACCATGGGCTTACTAAGGGGGTAATTCTCTGCCCCACGAAGAAACACATCACTGCCGAGGGAGTTGCAACCCTCTTCTTTCACAAAGTCTATCGTTACTGGGGCCTCTACAACAAAATCATCTCTGACCGAGGCCCACAATTCGCATCTACCTTCGCTCGAGAGCTCGGGAAGCTCTTAAAATACGATCTTTCTTTGTCTACAGCATACCACCCCCAAACTGATGGTGAGATGGAACGAGTCAACCAAGAGGTTGAAACATACCTCCAAATCTTCTGCGGGAACAACCTGACCACATGGGCTGATCACATCACCCATGCGGAATTCACACACAACCACCGCCCCCACTCCGTCACCGGCAAGTCGCCGTTTTACCTCATGTATGGCTTCGAACCCCGTGCCCTCCCTACAGTCCTCATGGAAACACCACTCCCAGCCCTGGAAGAATGCCTCAAGGCCCTATCCACAGCAAGGAATGAAGCGCTGGCTGCCCATGAACTCGCACACCAAGTGATGGCATCCTGCACACACCGCTCTTTCACCCCATTCACCCAAGGGAGACAAGGTGTGGTTAGAGGCAAAGAACCTCAACTGCCGCATCGCAAACCCTAAGTTCACACCAAAAAGGGAAGGACCCTTCATTATCATGGACGTCCTATCCCCTCTGATGTACAGACTCCGACTCCTGGTGACATGGAAGATCCACCCCGTGTTTCACGCTTCCCTCTTATTGCCCTATCGCAAAAACAGCATACATGGTCCGAACTTCCCAGCTCCACCCCCGGAGCTAATAGAAGGCAAGGAAGAGTATGAGATTGAGAAGGTTCTACGCCACCAAGGAACACCACATTCCCGCATGTTCCTGATCCGATGGAAGGGCTATACCATGGAAGAAGACTCCTGGGTTCCAGAACGGAACTTGAAAAATGCTAAGTCCGCCCTCCAGGAGTATAAGAACCTCCACCCGAAGGTCTTCTCTCCCTAAAAGCATTAGCTTTCTCCCCTCACAATGCCTTCTATCGTCTTCACCCCCTCACCTCTATGTTTCTCCTTTACCATGTCCAATGTCTCACCCGTATCCCTCTTGTTGCCCTCCTCCCTGTCCCTTTCGGTACCTCCTATGGAGGACCATCTTACTTCACCTCCACACACCCCCTCTCCACCGTTGGCCCATGCTCCTCATCATGAGGATGCTGTGGTACTGGCAACGGACAGTATTCCTCCTAGCCTGGATGCTCCATATACCATCCCCATCCTCGACCCACCCGCCGACGCCCCGACCCCAGTAATTTCGGTCGATATTCCCCTGCACGCTCATACCCTTCGGTCCTCTGACCCCACCAATGATGAGTGCAGTGCGCTCCATGAGTACCTCACCGACCCTCACATGTTTACGGGGATCTCAGCCTTCACAGACCCCTCCTCTATATTTTTCCTCCTCTACATGGTCTATCTCCAGCTGGAGCATCTCCCCCACCTCTTTCAGGCTCTCATTGGTAATGAACATCGTAACACCGCCCTCACCGGGGCCTCCATCTGCAATATCCATTCCAGGATCATTGGACATGTGCATGACCTAGCCTATCAGTTGAGATACTTAGAATTTGTCCAAGACATCGACCGATATCTTCGGAAAACCACTGCAGTCTCCGTCCCTACCAATATTGCCATCCGTGACCATAACATCCGCTCCCCCTCCCCAACAACCTCAGAAATCATTCACGATTCTGTCTCGGTGGTCAATGACACCCCTAGTGCATCGTCATCCCCTCTAGACCCTATGGAAGCATTGGCCATTGATGCTCTCCAAGCACGCTTCGATCGCATCCAGGAAGCCATGGTTCAATGACGCATCCTACAAGGAGACTTACCCTGTCCCAGCGACCATCATCACTACCAGGACTCCTGCTTCGTCTGCCACAGGCTTGGGCACATTTGGGTTCACTGCCCCCATTATACATGCCCCTTCTGTTGTCGTTGCTCCCCTGGTCACACCCAGGCTGCATGCCCCTTCCACAACCATCGTTCCCCACCCGCGTCCTCCTCTTCCTCAGCTTCCTCCCACAGTTCCCACCATTCCCGGGGTTCCTTTCGGTCCCGCACCTTCCACACTTCTGGCTGATCTCAGCACTCTGGCCGTGCACTTCCAGTACCTCCACCTTGATCCCCGCCAGCACTGAATGAGGATGATGGCTTCTGCTTTGACTCGGTCAGAGAAAGCAATATGTGCGGATCACCTGTCGGGTCTTGCCGAGATTTGTAAAGAAGTCTCACTAGGGTTTCGACCTTACTAAGGGGGTAATGTTATGATCGGCCCCTTTTCTTTTCTTCTTTCACTCTCTTTTGCCTTGTATTACCTAAACACGCACAGCCCTTCTCCTTAGTCAGCGTTCTCGGCTGTGCATTTCCTTATCTCTTATCCTTAACTCATGCATTCCACAATGTTCCATGTAGTTCTATCGCACACAGCCTTCTGACTCATTTCATGCTGTATGTGACTCTTTTCCCCTTATCTCCAGTTACCTAGTTTGGGTTTCTCTTTTGTTGAGCTACCGCACTGCTTGGTCCGTGTGCAGGGCTCTTTATATATAAATAGGGCATTGTAAAGATCCTTAAACGGCTGGGAGGAACTAGGAGACTAAGTTCTCTAGTCCTGGCCGTTAGGAGAGAGTGTGGGCGCGATGTGTTCGCCCAACAGAGATTCTGGGCAGAGGCATCCAGAAACGGCGCGCCCGAGATGACTACAGATGGTCCCGATGTCCAACTGAGGTGACGCAGCTGAAGCCGAGGCTTTAAACGGGGCGGCCGAGATGTTGCGCCCGAGGTTGAGAGAGGAGCGGCCGGGACGTGCGGCCAAGCTTGACTGGTTAGCGATAAGGGGAAAGCGAAACCAAGCATCCCCGAGGTGGACGAAGAAGGGCGGTGGTGGAGAAGACGGGCGGCGGTGAAAATAGCGGACATTGGCGGTAGCGGCGGTGGTGGTGGTAGATAAAACGGTCGGTAGTCGTTCCAAACGGTCGGTGATGAATGTGAGCTAAAGGAAGCTGATTTCTAATTCTGAAGGACAAATCTTTATAGTCCCGGGCATTCCCGAGACTGTGAGACGTAGCACGCGTATTAAGGAACTATGTAGAGTGACATGCGATGAGAATTATTACATAATGGCCGAGTGGCGACCATGATACATAGTAATTTGGAATAAAATAAAAGGGAATTTGGAATAAAAAGGGGCGTTATGAGGGGGCTGATGGAATGGGCACGTGATGTACGGAAATGGGCCGACCACTATAGCGAGGTGCCGAGGGTTTGGCCGTGTGCTCTGTGAGCTCGGCATCATGCGAAAACGTTCGGAGAGCGACGAGGAAGGGAGGCTGAGTTTGCAGAGCAATAGCGGGCTCCTGGAAAGTGTGAAAAATACCCGGTGTAACTGTAGAGGCGTACCGCGCTCTACAGCGTAGTACAAGTGATGTAACCTCAGCTTGAGCCTACTCGAGATAGCAATCTATTGCATCTTTGACCCTCTCGCTCCCCTTTGCTCTTCCCTCATTTCACTTGGCCTCACAGCGTCTTCGCTCGAGGATACTCTACCTTCGTCTTCAACATCGCTACATACTCGCCAAGGCAGAGTAGTGACTAGTCTCTGTGCATTGCGCATAGGATCTACACTCCTCATCTTCGCCTCGCAGCTTTAGGTTGTGCATCGAGTCTACAGCTGATGCTACCTGCACCTGTCGTAACAGTATGTGCTCTTCATTACCTTTTGCTGACATCTTTCACTCAGATTTATTAGCTTTGGGAAGACCTTGGTAGTTGGCGATCTGCAATGAGAAAGAAGGCACATATGTTTGTCATGCAATGCTACCAATGGGATCCTGAGAATCATTGTGAGGAAAACGTTGAGATCACAAAACATCTTTTGGGAAACAGTGGTCTGTTTTTGAGGGATGGTATTGATGAATAGGTATGTCAAATCATTTGTGATTACATTTACTGATGTTATCAATAGGGACACATCAATAACCTCATGCATTCAGCACTCTCAGGACTAATTATCGACTTTTTATGCCAGTAATGCATCAGTGGGAAAATTATTTCCCAAAGTCTTTGCTCAAGAAGTTCCGAGGGTCACAGTTGCTCTTGCTGCAACCACCATTTGTTTCATTGTATTTCTCTCATATATCAATACTGATTTGGCCATACAGCTCAAAGTGGTACTAGATGAGATTGCCTCTGGTCAGGGTGAAGTGAACTTCTGTATCAACACCTACTTGCCAGTCTATACTGAGATCCTTGGTTTGATGAATAAGTGTGACACAAATATGATTCATTGTGCCAAAAATGAAGGCTTTATGGATGTGTTGGGCTGAACTTGGCAGGTACACAACCCATTACAGTTCTAACTATGATTCTAATGTGATTGTCAGTAATGGTATGCCTAATGAGAGACTGACTGCTGGGGGCTGTGGCTTTGATGTTGATCTTGATTAAGTACATGTTGAGTATGGTAATATATCATGATATTCTTGTGTCATGAATCCTCTGTTTAATTCTGTTCCTTTCTGTGACAGTTCTGTCCAGTATGGTGTGATTGTAGTAGTTGGAGTATTACTGTGTCAGGACACTACTCAATCTGGTATAGTCTAGAATAGATCTGTCCAGCTCTGTCCAGATAGTTTACCTTTTCAATATGCTAACATATCTTGTACTGTGTCTAGTGTGTCTCAGCTGAAGAGTTGTGGAGACAGAATAGGACAGGCAATAGTGCTTTGTCCAGGTCTAGCCAGTTAAGAATCTTTCTGTGGACCTCTGTATAATCTATCAGATTGGACAGAACTGGACAGTTCTGTCCAGGAAAGGGTTGATTTGCTGATCAGTGGCCTGCTGCTCTTGTGCATGATGTGCATCCTTGCTGTCCCAATGCACACAGTGTGCATGCCCAGATTGTCAAGATTGAAAATGGCCCTCCTTGAGGTTTATACATTTCACTCACATCTCCATCTGACTCATATGCACATGAAAGTGGTAACCTGCCACATCATGAAAATAACAGGATTATTGTATGACCTTATAAGGCCTTATACATAATGTGTATAATAACTATAACAGCTTTTAACTCATCAGTAAACTATATCTTCCTATACAGCTCTGTACAGAGCTATACAGAGCATATAGGGAGATATAGTTTACTGATGCTGTAGGTCTTCAAAAGCATCAATTACAGAGATTCAGATTGTAATAACCAGGAGAATTCACAAAGGAGTAAGTTGGCTACTATCTCGAACTCATTAAGTCACAAAGATATAGGTTGTTTGTACACTCCATCAGCATAATTGTCTAGTATTCCATACTCTATTGCCTTATTCCATCTATTAAAATGTCTTAGTGATTCTATGCTTACCCTGCCATATCCACTACATTCTCCCCATCAAGTTCATTAGTAACACCTGATCCATTACCTAAAGCAGTTAGTTTCATAACTCTGCTCGATAATCAATAATCCTCTGAATGGGGTCACCACCACCTTTGCTGCCAGTCTTGCATGCTTTAGTCTCAAAGTAAACAGTCCAGAAACCTCTGGCTTGAGATCATATGGACCAACCCAATCAAACATCAATGTATCTTTGCAGGAGGAGTGTAGAGCAAGATGGGAAGCATACTAATAACTTGATGCCATGGGTGGATTAGGTCTTGGATAAAGAATGGTAAGTGACCAGTTGACAAAGCTGATGTATACTACTTTTAAACACATAGCACATGGACAGCTTTCTCCTAGCAGCCACTGGCATTCCAGTGATACTCAAATCATTCCAGCTAGATTATTAAGGTCATACATTAGTTACATAACATCAAACTGGATCAGTTTCAAATGCCCATTGTTATTCATCTTGAGCTGCCTCACAGAAATGCATCTCACACCTGTGACCATTCTTGCATAGGCTGTTTTTGCTATCACATTGCCAGCTAACTTAAGAAATCAGGAGATTCTTAGCATAGCCATGCCACTCTCTAGAAATGCTTCCTCCTCTTGGCTGCATCCAAACACTGTTAGTTTTGATGCACTTGTCTTTCATGCCAAATCACTCAATGTGTAAGTCTCATTCATGTGAAAGCTTCTAATTTCCTTATTTTATTTTATTTTATTTTTGTTTCAGTAAAATGCTTTGTGATTTTTCAAATCACAAGAGGAACACAGAAAAGGGTCTCCTCTCTGATGCAGAAAATGAAATCAAATGGAAAAGGATAACAAAGCCTAGAGCTGGCATTCCTTTGAACCATCTTAATCACTACTGGTGCATCACAATTATAGTCAGTAGTCCACCTAAACCCTTCACTAGTAAGGGTTTCTCATAATGATAATATGCTTGTGCATTCACCTGCAACTCAGCAGTATCCATCAACACTGCTTCTGCATAAGTGCATCTCCTGCATCTCATATGACAAACTTTAAGGGATCTTTTCTTGCCAGGGGAATATTGTGATCATATCTAGTGTTGTGCCAGTCTGACCTGGAGCTGCTAAGCCACTCAAGCTGAGCCCTTAGGGGCTGGGCCCAGCTCAGGCCATCATAGAGGCCTGAGGTGGCTCCAGGCTTGGCTTGGGATTAAGTAAAGCTGAAACTGAGCTGTAGAGCCATTAAAGCCTTCTGTGGCTGACCTCATTTGGCAGGATCATTACTATAAAAAGACATAAATTTTAAGGTTTCATATTTCTCATCAATCATTATCAAATGCTTTTAGATGATGAAGAATAGCCTCACCAGCTGAGACATGTAGCAGCACCCTCAGCACATGTGATATGCACTGACAATGCTGCTGAGCTCGAGCTTTCTTCCCACTACCACCACTGGCAAGCACAGGCCCCCCATGCTGGTGACAGGTGCAAGATAGTCAATAATCTCCAACTTTCTGGCTCCTCTGAGCTGAATGTAGACTGACCAAATAAAAGAATCTCAAAAGGTGCATATAGAAAATGGTATTTTACTGATATACAGAATAGATAATTGTTGCTAGGAAAAGAGCATGCTACCAGCCCCCAATGCAAGCCAGGCTCAAGTCACCATCGGCAGATTTTTCAAGGATGTTGAGGTTTCCAGCATTAATAACACTCCAAAGAAGGCTCAAAGCAATCATATGCAAGTAGGGATGAGCATGGGTATGGGTAACCCATGTGGATTGTGGGTATGGATATATAGTGGGTGTGGATATGGGTTTGCATTTGCAATACCCACACCCATACCCACACCCATATGGTGAATTTCCACTTGGTATTGCCATAGCTGTGACACTTTGTTTGTTAGTAGTAGTTACATTGTTTGGCATTTACTCACCTGGCCTAGCAACTAAGGTTTCATCCCTCTTGACACTGAATAAGGCCCCTTCACTCTAGCCAACTCAAAATTTCTCATTATCACACATGTCCACTATCACAATCAGTGTCAATCATAATGTCAATGTCAAAACTTGGTCATCAACCATCTGAAAAGGCCAAGGCATTATTTGATCAAGTCTATACAAAGGCACAGACTCAATGATGATATACTTGATGAGCCAACCAACCAGCTCAAAAGAACAAAATCATCACTTTCTACCTCCACTAGCCAGTCCTCTCCTTACCCTGGCTAAAAACTACTACATTCTAACTCAGAGCAAGATGAATGGCCAGCCACCATTGAGGATGAGAGAGAGGCCCTAACAGATGGGCCTGATGATATTGATGAGCCTGAGACACCAGAGAATAAACTCTGTATGTTCCATCATATGCTTTAGTCACAACTCATTAGCTACTAATGTCTATAAAGATCACCTAAGGAAAGAATGGACCTCACCTATCTATTCATTCTTTGAAGCTGTTCCCACCATTAAACATATTGGTACACATCAATCACATGTGTTCAAGTGTGCATCCTGTGGTTGCAAAGTTACAATCCATCAGTTTCTTGACACCAAGGATGCATGCTCAACTGGTAATATGTGCAAGGATGCATGGAAGTGCTGGGGTGATGAAGCTGTGACTACTGCAGACAATGCCAAAGATGCCACAGAAGCACATACCAAAGTGGTTGCTGGCATTTTAAAGAATGGCAAGATTATGACTGCAGTTGAATGAAAAAGTAAAAATAAGGATACTTACATATTCCAGTATCATACACCCATTTCAAAATCTGGTGGGTGACACTGTACACATACATTGCTGTATTATGCCAAGGACTGACAAGGTGGCTTGGATAAATAGCATGGAGATTGTGTGCTGGGTAATGGAGAACTTATGGACATTCTCTATTGTCAATGATTACACCTTCCTCTTCCTTATGAAGATGGGATGGCCTAACCACTACATGCCTTATTGGTTCACCATTGCTCAGGATGTATGCAGTGTGTTCACATGCATGCATGACCAAATTGCTAAAATAATAGATTAGTCATTATGCTTGAATCCAGAAAGAAAGCAAACACAGCCTATGCCACCTATCACCAGGTTTATGATGGCAAGCTCAGCATCACGACAGACACTTGGACATCTCCAAACCACTGTACCTTCATTGCAATTTGCATGCATTTGGAGAATAATGGAGTAGCACAAATAATGCCATTAGATTTAGTCAAAGTGGACAAGCTACAGATGAGACTTACAGAATTGAGAACATTCATGATCTAGGATCATAGTCCCACATCAGTGCAACTCTAGCAAAGACCCTGCAGGATGTTCTGGAAGCATTTGGAGTAGAAGATAAGGTGAGCAAGCATGAGAGGACTCAGACAAGATACTTATAAATGCAAAGATTCTTTGTGTAACATGCAATAATGCTTCAAACAATCTCACAATGATCTGCGAGCTTGAATTTGAGCTGCCTGGCTATGGAGGGGAAGTGGGTCATGCACAGTGCTTTCTTCATATGATGAATCTTGTTGCTAAGTCATTGCTGCATGTGTTTGAAGTGCAGAAGGGTAGTGTTAGTGCATGTGTCAATGGAATAATGCATGATGAAGAACAGATGGCATTGAAGATCTGTGGGTTGGATGAGCTCCAAGGTGAAGGAGATAAGGCAGTGGAAAGTAAAGACAATGACACCACTGATGATGACATTGAAGAATTGGAGAATGAGATGATGATTCTGTCTCATGAGGAGATAATGAATCTACAGAGGTCCATTCACCCAGTGCAATTAGCATTGGCAAAGGTAAACAAGATGTTGCAGTGATGCACCTTTAACTAACTCTAACTTAGACAACACAGATATGAAAACTTAGCTTTAAGGTGGTCAACTCCTCCACCAAGCTTCTCCCTGAGTGATGCTGGACTCTTGAGCACTTGAATCTAACAGTCATGAATTTGCCATGGGATGTTGCTATGAGGTGGAACTCGACCTTCGACATGTTGGAATATGTGTTGAAGCACAAAGAGGCAGTGGATATTATTACCCAGCAAAGGGAGTTGGGGCTGAGACAATGTAAGTTGGGTGAGGATGAGTGGAAAATGCTTAAAGACCTGTGCAATGTGCTGAGGATGTTTCCACCATGTGTTGTGGCTGTGAGTCCTGTGCTAATGCTAAATACAACCCATGGTATTGTGGCATGAATGCATGACTTCTAGGTCCTCAAGGACGTGACAGAGTTTTTCTTTCAAGCTATGCCCAGCCTGGACACTATGATTCCAGCAATGGATCTTATTTATGAAAATCTCAGCAAGTTCATCCATGACCATACTATCTCACCATCCATCCACACTGGTGTCACCATGGCAAAGCATACACTCAACCATTACTATTCATTGATGGATGCCTCTGAAGTCTATTGCATTGCAATGGGTGAGTTATGCAATTACTCATACACTGGATTTTTCAACACTGTCACAATAGTACTACACCCATGCCACAAGCTCAACTATGTATTTCTAACTTGCAAAATGAGAAGAAAACTGGATTCAAACCATGGAGCAACTTGTCCATGACTGGTTTATGACTACATATGCTATGGAAGAGAGCAATACTAAAGTCAAGAGTGGAGTCACCATTGGTAAGTAATATGATCTATTCAAATACTATATACTGTCAACCGACATGTAGAGAATAGCAGGGCAATATGTTTGACAGCATGTCATCACTTGCACCTCCAAAACCAGCTGATTTGCAGGGTGAATTGGATAGGTATTTGATGGCTGATGTTGAGCATGTTACTGACCCAATCATGTGGTGGTATGAGCGCTGCATTATCTATCCTCGTCTGTCCTGTATGGCACTATACTACCTTAGCATTCCTAGTATATAATGATGTTTTCTCACATGAACATTTTTAATTCTATCTTTTAATATTAGCAACCTCTATTAATGTTGAACAGCTCTTCAGCCAGGGCTGATTCATGTTCACTCCCAATTGTCAACACAATTGACATGTGCTCTCATATGCCTTGGGTCATGGAGTCTATTGAACCTTGTGAAGATAGTGGATTTGAAGACAGCTGCTGAGCTGCCAGATATCAATGAGGAGATGGGATTGGAGGATGGATGGGATAATATTAATGTATAGTATTTTGAAGCTTGAATACATTTTTTGGTCCATACAGTGAGAATCCATGGGTATACCCATGAGTTATTTTTGGTCAACCCATGAGAAAACCCCACTAGGTGAGTGTGGGTATATGCTGGGGTATGGGTGTGGGTATTGGCTCTGATACCCCAGGGTATACCCATGCTCATCCCTATATAATACAAGATCTTGATGCATTTTTCTCACAGCTGAACCTCAAGAATGAGAAGAAATACAGGGATTGTAATCTTTGCACATATATCCTACATTTTTTAAGCTTTAATAATGTTATTGCTAACTACTTAGACTCGCAGTAAAAGAGAAAAGAAGCCAGTTTCAATTGTCAATGAAACCACAACATTGCACTGGTATCAGCAAGCAAATCACCCTGCCAAGTACTGTAAATGAGCAGCTAACAACAACTTCATGTTGATGCTCCCTGAAGATGTGAAATGAAGGTGTCTGATGACACATGAACAAGCTGGGTCATTGGAGGATGCTAGCAAGTAGTCCTAGACTCCTCACTTAATGGCCATGTTGTACCTTAGTAGGGTTTAGAGATCACTTACATGTGATTTTTTGTTAGTCATGTTGAGCTCAGTCTCATCTGAATGTGTCTTTTCATCCACAGGAACCACCATCATGAAGTGCTATAACTGTCTCAATGCCAACATCACCGAAGCACTTCAATTTCAAAAGTGTGTGACAAGATCAAATTTATTATTTTGAGAACACCTGTCTGTGGTGGTAAATACTGCCCCAGATTTAGATGAAGCCAAGTCCAATGATGAGGCTGATGAAGAGGTCATTGATGATGATAAGTGAGACAGTTAGGAGCTCAGTGTAGTAGCTACCATATGTAGTAAAAATGACTTCATTCTGCCATCCTCTTGAGGCCATGGCTCAAGCCTAAGCTGTGGCTTCTAGGCTGGGCTGGGCCATCATTTAGGTAGTTTTCACACAGAGGTACAGACTTGTATAGGCTAGTAGAGACTTATGATCCAGCATACCATAATCAAATATATGTAATCAAGCATAATCAATATACTGAGGCTATAACCAAACATAACCAAATATACTAATCAAATACTAATTAAACACCAACCAAATATATACAATCAAGCATACTAATTAGATACTAACCAAATATAACCAAGTAGACTAACCAAACACACTAACCAGGCACTAATCAAGCACTCACCAAATAAATCAAGCAGACTAACTAAACACTAATCAAATACAATTAAGCAGACTAACCAAATACTAATCAAACATATCCAAACACTAACCAACTGCTAATGAAGCACAATCAAACTCTAATCCAATTACAAATAATCTATGTGACAATTTACTAATAAATGACATGCAGTAACACTAAATTAATTATATTATGATTGTATTTGCACCAGATTATGTAATTCTACGATGAAATTAACACCATTATTAGATTTGGTATAGCCATTACTAAGCATATAATGCCCACACACCTTTGTATAAAGCATTTCATTTAAATATTATGAGATGAAATCAGCTATATTCTGGCTGCATCTGTGCCGGATTATGTAATTCTTAA
>JBBPUL010000890.1:0-13629 GCA_038094675.1 Spongispora temasekensis
GCTCCCCCCGTTGGAACGGCGAGGCGTTGGCTACTAGCGGGACGTGTGCCTGCGAAGCCGCTTGATTGAACGGATCCGCGTAGTCATCTGGAGGGAGACCTGGGGAGGAATAAGGGGCGTATGGGTCACCAATGGAGCGCACGTCGAGGCCTGCTTCTGCTTCTGCATCGCGGAGGCGGTTTCTTTTCTGTTCTTCCACGTCGTGGGCACGAATGCGGTCCTCGAGGGAGTGGAATGCAGCTTGAGACAAGAAGACCTGTAAATGATCAAGACATAATCGGACGCGAAAAAGAAATAGACACACCTTATACTGTCCGGAGGCAATGTCTACATCCCGCAAGCCCAACATATCGCGCGCGTCTGCTCAACCTTGCTGTTCGCCGAGCCATCGACAACACCCAGCTTCGCGAGCGGGTCCTTGTACCGCGTGCAAAACTCGTCCGGGGTGAGACCGACTTCAAACACGTTCACGTTCCTCTTCGAAATCTCCGTCAGCCCCAAACTTCGAATCTGACCCTTGATACTCCGACCCTCCAACTGATTAGGCAGCTGCGAGTCGTTGGGATTCACGCAGAAGATGAACCAGGACTGCGCTTCCGACAGAGTTTCGAACAACTCTAAACTCTCCGGCGACGCACGGCGTCAAACCAGATGATGGATTCTGGGGATCTTCCTCCTCGCGGTCCTGTTCATCGCCCGCGTCGTCCTCACGGACAGTAGGCACCCGCTTGACCGTACCTTTGCGGCGCGTTGACGGAGCACGCATTGGCTTCACTGTTTGTTGTGAAGTGACAATAGTGTCTTCGTCCTTGGGGTTTGCCAGAGAATAGACCCTTGACGAAGAGGTTTATGGAACCCGCAGCTTCTGCGCCATCATTAGCGCCACCGGAGCCGCGGAGGAGAGAGACGAAGTGCGGATTAAGAGAGTCGAGGTTGCGGTCGAGGAAGCCCTCGGAGGAATAAGAGACGGGGCCATTGAAGTGGTTCACGGTGAAGGTAGGGTATCCGGACCAATCGATGGCGCCAACCTTGAAGGAGGAGTGGTTGCCCCAGCGTTTTCCAAAGGCTTCTACCATTGTGTGATCCGTCTTCTTGTGGGAACGACATGCTTGGTCGTCCATGATGTGGATAAGCCCCTCGGCGTTGTCAAAGTAAGGAACCGATGGGACGAAGTTGGAGATTCCCTCCGTTTGATACTCATCGACGTGAGACTCGAAAATCTGTTTCTGGATGAAATTTTGTAGGCGCTCGTTGGCAAAATTAATGCAGAACTGATCGAGAGAGTTGGGACGACTGGTCATGTTTCGCGGACCGGGCAGATCAAAAAGAACAATGAATGTGTCAAAGTCTTCGCGACAGAGGCGTTGGTTGATGTGTTCGTTCAGCCAAGCAAAGAGGAGAGAGTAAAGAGTCTTGGCGAGATCGTCTCGATTGTCTGAGGCACCATCGGGGTCCAGAAATACGGTGCAGAACTCCTTCTTGACGAGCTTGGTCTTGTAAGCGAGCGTGCTCTCGATGGTAGTTGGCTGGACGCCAAGGAAGTCTCACGATAGCTAGAACGTCCATGTTGCGAACGACGGTGGCGTCCATGTCACGGCTGCAGTCGGCGATAAAGTCGATGTTACCCAAGTGGAGAATAGCCGCGACGATCTGGCAGGTTTGGGCAACATGGCGTTTGGAGAGCCCGATGCCCTTGAGCGCCATCTTGAGCTGCTCAAACCGATTGGCATCGTCGTCGCGGACACCGTTTGGACAAATGCCGGTACCGGCTCGCTGACCAAGATACCTGTATTGAGTCTTGTCGGCGAGATGGAGATGCCGCGGCCCGGTCCAATCTAAAAGCCCCAGCTCGGGCCTGACCTGGAGGGCCTCCCTGCGAAATCGAGAGCCGGGCTCTGAGCCCTCAAAGCCTTCAATGGGGGCCGGCCTGGCCTGAGAGCCCGGGCTTTGGCCAAGGCCGGGTGGGTGCAGAAGCTGGAGCACGAGCATGCATACATGCACGCACACGCTCACTCATGCGTTGCATGGGTGTACGTATGCGTACATGCAGCGTGCATGCTGCAAGGCTCACACGGGCGGGCGTGGACGGGTCAAGGATGGGAGGTGTGCCCACTAGACGCGTCGTTGTCGACGTGTCCACTGTCACGCCAGTTGTCGTTGGCGTCGGCATCTTTGCATGGGGGTGCGTTGGCCGACGCATTTTCGTCGTCCTCGCGTCTGCCATCGTGCTGGTAGTTGGCGCATTCGCAGCGTGTCGTCCTCGTCGTCGTCTTTGTCATTGACGTGTCCGCTGTCGTGCCTGTTGGCGCGGCTCGTGGCGCGTCGTTGTTGTTGTCGGCATCTTCGCGTGGGGGCGCGTTGGCCGACACGTTTTCGTCCTCGTCGTCCTGGTCTTTGACGTCGACGTGTGTGCCGTCGTGCCTGTTGGCGCGGATCGTGGCGATTGCTACACTCACAATCCGTTGTTCACGACCCCCCAGGGTCTACCCCTTCGGTGGGTTCGCTGCGCTCCGAGGGGTTACCCCTTCGGGGCTTATCGGCTCGCAGCCCCTTCGCATGACCAAATCTGCCACCTCACGCACCTGGCAGGTCCCGTCCCGTCTGGGGCCGGAGGTACCCCCCTTCTTCCCCCGTAGTACAACACGTTGTATTCCAATAGTACACACGTGTCTCCCACTGAGTGCACAGCGTGAAGACTCCAAAGACCCAGCACCACGACTTGTACAGCATGTAACTCTTTTGCCAACTTCAAGCTTCAAGACTGTAACATCATTGCAGTGGCATACTAGTTCTGACTCTCAACATGAGCGCGCTGTCGCTCGCAGTCTCGCCCCGCGCGCACGTACGTTCCTGCCTCACCCGAGTATCAGTGATATGTCTTTTCTCGCCCGAAACGTGCAAAACTGATGTTCTGTATTTCATTGCTGTAATACTTGGGAGATTAAAAAGTGAGAGCCGCCGGGATCCGGCATCAAAGGCATCAACTTCCATCTCACTGTCTGGCATACACGTCCTGCACACACGCACGCGCACGCATCTTGTCTCCGATCTCCCCTATCTAGTGCACCATGTTATTCACCGCGTCTATCAAGTACTATCGTAAATCCTGATGCATGGGGAAAAGCGCGACGAGATCATCGTGTAAGTTGGTTCGGGTGCTGATAAATCTCCCCCTGCTCCCATACTACTACCCGTTCAACAGCCGTGTTCGGTTGCACCTTTAAAAATGGTTGCAGTATTGCATGATCTCGCCTTATCACTCATGCGACTGTGTCGTCAATTATATTCCCACGCATATCAGGCAATCGTGTCCTACACTTTGTCGAGGACGATTGGTGGAAACCTTTTATCACGAAGAATAGAAAGGTGCGGTACTGTGTGCTACGCGATGTTGTATTCGTTCATGCACTGAGTGACGTCTTTTCTTTTTCTTGCCCACTCGCAGCAATATACTGGGGAGGCTAACTAATCGACGAATGACAGAATATCTCCTCAGTGTCCGCGGATGTGAGGGGGCTGACACCCCAGGATAGGTTGAGGGGTACAGTATCCTTGACGACCTGAGAAGCGGACACAATCTTCAGAGACGTATCGTGTGTCTTCAATATGTACGTGTTCGTTGCTACCACATACATAATGTGTGGTCTCGATCCTCCTTCCTCCATGACTTCGCCAGCGAGCATACTCATCATACGAGAGACAGGATGTAAAGTAACAAAACAGAAAAAAAAAAACACCAACAGGGGGGATGAACGCTGCGGGACGACAAGGTACAAGGAGGTGTGTGTAAGTTGACAGATGTACATTATACATACGTCGTTCCATGCCAATCATATCGTGGGACCAGGGCACGAAAGGCGGTCAACTGGTGGGTCTGTGCGAAGTTTAAGTATGTGACAGCGAGAAAATGAAAATGTGGATGAGTCCAAAAATGAAAGCAACGCGGGTATCAGTGAGAACGCATGTAAATTGGAGACCAGCCATGTAAACGTTGGCGTAAGAAGTATTTATGATTCTGAGAGGGGAAAACAAGGAGAGCAGTAGAAGAAGAAAAAGAAATAACCGAGAAAGCATCTCAAAAAAATGATTAAACGAGTGGTTAGTAGTGAAATCTTCTCGCCTGTCACATTGTAGGGAGGCTCAAAGTCAGTTTTTGTGTGTGCCAAAGGGGAAAACACACACACACACACACACAGTCACATCGTTCGAATGATTTCTTCGTTTTTACGTCACTCCCACCGCATCTCTCATAGACGGTAGCCCCACCATTGAGCGGGAAGAGTTGGAGGAGTCTGACCGGCATCGTGTAAGCAATCAACAGGGATCAATCCCCGTTCGACCCGTCCTCCAAGCGAGTCGGGATCCGCCAACTTCTCGACGAACGTCCAGCGATCATCAAAGACTCGGATGACGCGGACTTTTTCTCCAGGACGAACGGCCAGTTCGTCGCCCAGCGAGGGTTCGAACGAACGACGGACAAGTTGGACCTCCGAGCCCTCGATTTCCGCTGGCCCTGGCGTAGTCACCGGGGGATCATCAGCATCAGCAAAGGGATTTATCATTGGAATTTTGGCTGATGGAACAGTGGAATCGGTGGGGCCTGGCGTCAATGCGAGAGGTTGAACGCGAGGGGTCGTGAGCGCAGAAGAAGGTGGGGAGAGGTTGATCAGGGTGGCCATCGACGATCGAATGGGGGAAGAGGGGAGGTAGACAGAGCCCACTTGGCTGGATGTACCGGATACAGGCGGCTTAGGGAAGGAAAATGATTCGGACGGCGAGAATGGACGGACAGACATGGGTGACGAGGGCTCCAGATGACTCACGTTGTTCGTCGAGATGGCCACAAATTGAGTCCACGGGTCAGTGTCATTGTTCAGCATGCTGTTCAATGACTCCCTGCGCGCCACGGCACCTCCTGTAGAAATAAGGACAGAGTTGCGCTCACGAACTTCGGCCGTGGGAGGGGGATCTAGAACAGTGTTCACAGTGGATCTATGGGAACGTTCGAAGCCGAAAGCGAATCCCATGTCAAAGGTCGTCGCAAAACTGCTGCGGGTGCTCTGTCTACTCGGATCAGCTGAGGCTTCCCCCTCCATTGGTTCCGCGCGACTGTGACGAAGCGCGCTGCGGCCAGTCCACCATAAGTTGCGAAGTCTTTTGCGACGGGCGATCGACCGACGGCGGACAAACAGGAGAATCAGGGCAAGCAATAAGAACAGAAGGACGACGACGATCGCCACGATCGAACCCCCTGACAACGATTTCCTAGATGGGACGCCGGGGCCTGAGACTGTTGGAAGTTGGGTTGGTGAACCAGGGCCGTCGGAACCGCCTGGTAGCGATGACTTTGAAGGGCTCATGCCATTGCCGCCCTTTACGAATGCGCCGGGAGTCGAGCCGCCAGGAGCCGCAGGGAGAACGGTGGGTGAACTAGGAACATCACCAGCGTTTTGAAGCACTGGCTCGGAGGTGTTTCCGCTACCGTTAACCTGGGGAATCTTGCCACCAGCCCCTGAAAGCGGAGATATGCTGCTGACACCGTCCGAGGGATTCACGGCTGGTCGAAGCTGTGCGGGGGATGAAGGTGGTGGCGTTGGCTTGGGGGAGTTGGGTGATGCAGGAATTGTGTTCACTGGAGTGGGCGAAGGAGCTGGTGTGCCGCCTCCTCCATCGCCACTATTTCCGTTTCCGTTTCCGTTTCCGTTACCAGGTGTCTGAGCTGGAGGAGTTGGTTGTGTATTCGGGCTGGGTGGTGGAGAAGCTTGTGGTTGTGGTCCTTGTGTGCTGCCTCCTCCACTGTTATCACCGATGATAGGGCTCAGAAGCGGACCGAGGATTGGGATGGAATTAACAGGGAGAGGCACATTGATAAGAGAGGGATCGCGTGCATCGAGCTGAGCGATAGAGCGCCTAATGGCGCGATGCTGCGCCGGTATCCGTCGCATTGCAGAAAGACAGTGCGACGTCGTCGAAGTATACAAGTCCGAGCCAGGCCTGGGATCAGAGAATCTGTACAGCGAGGGCCTGAGCCCGGTGAATCAATTAAAAGAATGGAAGGGGAAATGAATGAGGTTGGTCGTCGTCGTCTGCCCGCACCGACGGCGGAAGGTGCAAGGAGTGGGTATCAAAAAGTGACTGGAGGGCCCACATTAAGTGCGGAAGCGATGGACATAAGTATGGAGGGAAGTTGAGTGTGACAACGGATGAATTACGGATAATTTCACCATGGATACACTGTGAACCTGGTTCGTTGGTCTATTTAGATTTAATCAAAACGATCCGGGTGGAAATTCTGTGGAGCACTGGGAAGGCAAGAACTTTACGTTTGGTAAGTTTGTGCTGCACGTGCAATTCAACGTCATCGTGGGATGAGATCTTATCACAGATCTCACAACCCTTTCCGCCGGCCGATAGGGTTGCCTAGCCAAGAGCGGCGCTGGAGTCGGTGTGGAGCCTGGGCCATGGAGCGCAGGCTCACCGCGCCGATCAACACCTGTCGAACCAAATGCATGGTTTGTGGTTACTAACTCCGTGATGTGACGATAACCTTTTTGCGTGTAGCTACGTACACCAGAGAGCATAGCTCAACGCTTCCCTTCCGTGGAGCACGACTCGAAGTTGAGATCCGGGCCCAACTGGTTCAACCCCCCAATGACGTCATTCGCGATCGCCTCCACAACGATCTTGTTTTCGGATACTAGGTATCGGCGGTGCTGACGAAGCACCTTGCTTTGTATACCGAACATGATACATTTGAAACGTCTTCCTCGTCAGTGACAGTCTTTTGTTCAAGTTGTTCTGCAGCTCGGCGACTCAGAAGACGGACAGGCTCGTCATAGACGAACGCGGCAGAATCAGCACCAGTTAGAACGAAATTCGATGCCTCCCATGTGTCTTTTGCGACGCCCTTCAGAAGTCGTGTTTGACATTTAAGTTACATGCGGGACGTGTTTGTTTGTCGTTGCGACCTATCGCACACACACGGGGAGTGCTTGATGTCACCTTGCTTCTGACAAAGCACGGGATATTTATCCCGAGTGGCATACCACTCAAGCTCGTCTACCCTCGCTGCTGATGGCAAAGTCCCTCAGCGTTACCGGTAAACATTGAAAGGCTCGAAGCTTGAAGCTTGAAAACCATATAATGCCTCCTCGGTCTGCCCATTTGCATCTGCACGGTTCGTTCGTGAGGACATTCAAATCTTCGTCAGAGACTCACCCGAAAACCCTTCAATTTTCTACAGATGATCCCAGCCCCGCGAAACATGAACAGGAATCACAGATGGCCCTGGAGGAGCAATCTGCGCATGTCGGGCACCAGTCGGCGCAAGCATCCCCTAACACTCGTTCGACTACGCGTGCTCAGGTTATGTCTGGCCCCGCCGTACATAACATCCGCCATAACAATTTCCCTGGACAGTACGCGACGACCTCGCATTCACACCCTCCTCCGTTCCGGAGCCAACCTCCATCCCAATCTTACATGTACAACGGATATTATCCAGTAGAATCCAGCCAATATCCATATCCGCGTTATTTTCCCCCTCTGTTTCAGCCGAGTCGTCCACCAGTGTACCACCAATACACTGGAGCTGGTGACCATCTATCTCACCAACAAGTGCACCATCAGCTTCCCCCAGCGCCTATGCCTCCGCCTTCAGCAGGTCCAGGTGTTCCTCCTCTTATGCGCCTTGGATCTTACAACTGTCCAGTGTCTCTCCAGGGCTCTACCAGTTACTTTGGGTTGCAGCCACACTACTATCAGACCCCGAGCGATTACCAAGTGTACTATGGTCCAGGCTCAGCCGGGGGTCAGCCCGCGGCACTGAGCCTCCCTCAGGCTACATATGGCCAACGACACTATTACGCGAGCCCCCCACCCCAGCACCCGCTCAGAGATCCCAACACATCAAGTAAAACACTGTCTGGCAGCTTGCGATCCTCCTCTTCCAGTCGACGGCCTAGTATTGATGTCATTACATCGCACAACCCTAATCCTCCTGCGGCTCTCCATCCCCCAGACCATGCCCCAGTGCAAAGCTCGACGACATCGGAGCTGTCTGAACAGAGCAACGCATTGTCGAATGCTGCCAGCTCTTCCCGCCCCGAAAACAGACCGCCTGTACGCCGTCACTATCACCCAAACCCACCGCCCAATCGATCAGAATGGGTCATGTGGATGGGCAACGTGCCAGGCGATGCGACGCACGACGGACTTTGGCAGTTCCTCAAGCATCCTGACCCTTCAGACGCCGTGGAGACGAGTGACGAATATGAGGAGGATGGATTACTTTCCATCTTTCTTATTTTGCGATCCAACTGCGCGTTCGTGAATTATCAGTCCGAGGAACACTTGGATCGTGCCATCGGCCGATTTAATGGACGTCAATTGCGTCCCCAGGATCGCCGATGTCCTCGGTTGGTGTGCAGAGTGCGCGGAAAAGATGATGAATTGCGATCCGGCGTGGGTGCTCAACGAGGTATAGGTTTGCACACACGTCATGTCAAGAAGATGTTGCGGAAGGACAAGGAGACAGCGACAGAAAGGGCCACTACCCCTAAAGCACCGTTGATCCCGTCGGATGATATGACAAATACGCAGGCAAAACCTCCAACTCGATCACCTAGTTCATATGCTTCAACGAGTTCTAGTCTCTTGGCTCGTTATTTTCCCAAACGTTTCTTTATTCTCAAGTCGTTGACTCAGGTAGATTCCAATCGTTTTCGATATAGCACGGTTGACTCGATGATCACAGGATGACTTGGATATTAGCATTGGGCGCGGTGTATGGGCGACGCAGAAGCACAACGAAGGAGTGCTAGACCAAGCCTTTCGTACGAGCAATGAGGTCACCCTAATATTCAGCGTGAACAGGAGCGGTGAGTTTTATGGTTATGCACGGTGCGTTTGCCCTACAAGGGATGGGCCTAACCTAACCCGTATAACAGGATGCGGGGTGCAATCCTCCGTGCCAGCAGCTACAGCGTCTCATGGGCACCCCACCCAGATGCATCATCGCGTAGTACGTCGTCACCTTTGACTAGCCATGGGCGAACCCGCGGTATACTGGATCAGGGTGAAGGTGCGTACCAAGAGAGCCCTCAAACATACACTTCGTCGCCAGAGCACGAGCCAGAAGAGGGCTTTCCCTTTCCACCCATGCATACTGCAGAAGAGGAGCTAAGTGGCCATAGAACAGCTCTTCAAGAACGATGGTCAGCACCAGCTGTGTACCACCGTCTGAGCGAGGACATCTTCAGTGCTGAGCCGCAGCCCTCGAGGCCGGTCACAGACTCACCTTCCATGATGCCTTCAGGGAAGGGCTCTACGATGTGGAAGCGAACGCGGGGCCAGCGTGGTGGTGAGGGTGACGGCAAAGACGACTCGAGTCCTCTCAGAACGTTGCTGCAACCTGTTCTGGAGGAGACTCCAAGCAGGGGCTGCGGCGCCGAAGAGGGTGACCCTCGAGCGACACGTACGGGTCCAATTAGCGAGCGTCCGAAGTTGGATATTGTGCAGCGGGATGCTGAAGCCGAGACTGGTTGGGGTGGGGCATTCGAAATCGATTGGTTGTGCACAAAGCGCCTGCCGTTTCATCGGACACGACATCTGAGGAATCCGTGGAACCATGGGCGCGAGATCAAGGTGTCGCGAGACGGGACGGAGCTCGAGCCTAGCGTTGGGGAACAATTGGTGGATGAATGGACGACTCTGGCAAGCGAGGTGGACACACCTAGATCTAGTAGCAACGACGCTAAGCGTGGTCGACGAGGTGGAAAATCGGCTGCGAGGGCCGGAGTCGTAGGGAAATCCAGGCACTTGAAAGAATAGTCTTGTTCAATACTATTAGCATTGGTCTTTTGCAGTAGGCGTATGCAGGCTGTCGAACTTGAACTTTGCATGAATAGTGTTATGTAAAGCGTGCAAAGTGGCGTCTTGCTCATTTGTCTACTTACTTGCCACTAACTGTATTTAACATTGCAGATCCAAAGTTGTCACGTGCTTATAGGTATGATGTCCGGTAGTCACCACTGCTACCTCACTGCCTACGACCGCACGACGACCACAGAGACGGCCGATTTGGACAGCATGATAAGGCGGCAACCGTATGAACGGCTGTATGATCTCCCACCGCTGACGCTCGTTGCTGGCCGACTGAGGCTCACAGGCTGGCCTGGCTTTTATCCTCGACAATCTTCGTCTCATATCAGAATCATCGACTCTTCCTCGGTATCGTGGTGATCAAGACGACGGCGGCGGGGTCTTTGACATTGGGAAGCACAAGCAGCTTGGTCGTCGTCCATCCGTGGATCAGCCCTTTGCTCGACCGAGACTTTACGGACCACGCGGCTCGGTGAGTCGACCTGCCCACGCGGGCGCCGCTGGGGCTTCTCGTCCGGCTCCGATTGCCCTTTGGAGGACTGTTGCTCGCGCCGCATGGCCGCGTGCAATACACCCGCGTCGCGGCGGACAGTTTGATCGTGGTTCTGGTGCGTGAGGAGACGACGCCGAGCGAGCTGATGGACTGCGTCCGTACGATCGATGTTCAGTAATCATTGTATGTAATGCATGTGCTTTGTGACATTGATTGCGTTTGTTCTGCCCCTACCTATGGCGATGCCAGCCCCGGATTGTTCCATACTCCCAGCGTCTTCTTGGGATAACTTACAATACGAGGGGAGACTCCATCGATTCCTTTTTTTTTTTTCGATACAAAAAACCGACTTACATAGTTCAACGGCTCACGAGGATGCTTGCGACGCGCAGCCTGACACTCGTCGTGATCCTCGAGCGAAAACTCGAGTGGCCTAGACAAGAGTTCACATCTCTCCCCTCTTGCAGCCAACTGCTCGAGTCTCTTTCTAGTTGCCGCCCTTGTTCTGTTGACGTTGTAGATCTTGATGCGATGGCACGAAGAGATGACGTGAAAGTCCCAACTCGGATGATTGTACACAACGGATGATTAGAGTTTTAAACGCAGCCACTCACTTCCATGCAGAACGCACACACGTAGTTCTGTATTGTTCGACGAATCCCAAGTTCTGTTCGCAGAATTCGAGCCAGCCCTCTGTGTCAACTGGCACGCTGATCTTCCAGAGTTGCCAGTCATGATAATGCTAGCGGTAAAGGTCGCATGGCAAAAGTCAAACATCATCACAGCCTCCATACACAAAAAGAATAGAACTAGGAGGTTTACCTATTTCCGTCATGGCTGACAGAGTACCAAACGTGGCCACTAGTAGGGAGAGGTCATGATGAGAACATAATGGCAGCAAGGCGCAGCAGTGTTATGAAAATGAAAAGTGTAAAGCGAAAGGAATGGGAACACACCCGTCGGGAGAAACTTCGACTCTTTCAAACCAATTGCCGCCCCCACTATAAGCTCAACCCTTGAGTTCGATGAATCCGTCCTGGGTGATTTCACGCTTGCCAACCTGACCTTTGCCTATCCTACACGCCCAACGATCCCCGTTCGGCTGCGGAAAATTCACAATCGGATCGATTCTACTCGGCCATTATACACCAGCTCTTGGGAAGGGGGAGATGCTGCTTGACGAACAAGATTTACATTGAATCACCTGGGGTAGAAAGGCAACATACAAGGTTCGGCTGGCGCTGGTGCGCAAGTTTTCAGGGCTCTATTCACTGGAATGCTGCTCTCGGTACTGTTGGGAGTGGTCGGTCTGTTGAGAGCGGAATAAACCGCGCAGAAGTGGAGGAAGCAAGTCGCCTTACAATGTTGGAATGTTTGGTCTCTGGGCTTGATGCAAGGTACGAGACCATCCTCGTTGGAAGCCAGAGGCGGGATTATGCTGAGTGGGCGGGATGAGACCACTTGCGAGGGCGAGAATTCGGTATCCGGAGATCATTTACCTTATCTGCATTGGATCCTCCGACACGTCTTCTGAGAACGGCGGCCATTCGAGCTCTGGCGTTCCCCGGATGAAGAAAACTACGATCATCATCACACACGACCTCACGAATATCAACGCCGACAATTTTGTGTATCTTACGCGCAATGGCTGCGTCGCTGAACTTTTTCCGAGGATTTCGTTGGGACTTGGAGAAGGCCCAGGGGATGTGAAATCAGATGCTGCGCCAGGCTGGCTGCCTCGACAACCAATCGGACGTGCCCCCTCCCGTGTATGAAGTCCCAGAAATCTTAGCTTCTCAAGATGAGGGTACCCGTATCACTCAACAAGTCAAGGAGAAAAGCTGTAGCCTTGCACCGACCCTGCGTGGCGTACGCCCCGTTACGACGGCTATTGGGGATGGATGTTCGACGTCGTCGCGGAACGAACGGATGGGCCAAAAACTTACTTAAACGGGCGTGTAACCGTTCATGAAAGAGGTGACAGATCCAGCTAGACGGATCGCACTGAAACTGAATGATGCAGAAACCACTCTGTTAAACCATGCTAATGGCAAATTGACCAATCTTGAACGTTCTTTTTTACGGGCGGGTTCGATTGGCACTATGGACCAACTGCAGATTGCCTCAGAATTCTCGACGAACACTTTGAATCATTCTCTCCAAGTCAAAACTACGTATTTTTTTGCCCTCGAATCTTCACGGAATTGGTACGTTGTAGTCTCTTCCGGAGTTGGGAGCCAAAGAAAGGTGTTGAGCACAGTACATGTTTTTCAGAACGCCAAGTTTAGAAAGTGGAACGGGCCGCGCTGAGATCTAGCTGCTCCAGACTCTACCTCTCATAAGAATAGTCAGCTCTCAGTGAAGTGGATTTAAAAGGAGCTAGGAATCTGATGATAGCGCTGTTGCTACTAGCTGCTGAGCTTGTCACTAGACAGCATGAACTCTGAATCCCCAGTGAGTGGCTGCGCAAATTCACACATGGCCGATTCAACACCATGGTTGCTTATTGAAGTCTTGTCTGCATCCCACTGCGTTCACCCGTCGCCTGACACCGACGGTACGGAAGGATAAAACTACCTATGATAATACACACTTGATAATTTGCGACGCACAGGCGGTGTGCGCATAATACATGGGCTGAGGATCGTAACACATTGTTTTGACTTGCGACGTTTCGCGAGCTTACTCTCGACTTGGATTAAAAGTCTCGGTACCCATGGTCGGAGTCCGGACTTTCTCCCAGACGTCACCAACTTGAAGACCAGCAGCAGAACAATCATCTGAACAACGGAAGAAACTTTGGCATGGCTTTACCACTTACCTTTCAGTTCGTTACTTTTTTTTTCCGACTTGGATCATCCTGCATCTAGCCGTGGACTTTAAGTAAAAGCAACTCTGCTTCAATATGGTGTTGGAGGAACGTCAGGTACGTTACCGTTGCCGAGCGACGAAAGATCAACGTGCTTCTAGGCCCCGGGGTCAAATTTAATTGGACTATCCTGTATGTCTCATGGCATCTTTGGCCTTGAACATACGGTTCGGAACCGTGTCTAAATTACCGAGTCACGTCAAACACTAAGACGCGTTTAACGCGATTCTGTTCAATCACTGGGTGCTACTGGTAACCCGGGACTAAAGAAGTCACCGCCCCGTTCAAAGGGACTTGAACGCTTTGCCTTGGTGGCGCGCGAATTCCAAGTCGGAGTACGCGCTTGAGCCACGCCGCGCGTCGTTTATCCTGGTCTACTATGCTA
>JBBPUL010000891.1:0-13586 GCA_038094675.1 Spongispora temasekensis
ACTGGTTGATCGGCTCCATGGTGCTGACATGTTTACCACGCTGGATCTTCGTTGGGGATACACCAATGTACGAATGAAAGAGGGTGACGAGTGGAAAGGTGCTTTCGTCACTCCTTTTGGGTCCTTCAAACCCCTGGTTATATACTTTGGTTATAAAAATGCACCTGCTACTTTCCAGGTGATGATGGATGACTTATTTTATGATCGTTATAATGATACAGGTGCTTATCTTGATGATCTTATTGTCTTTACAACTGGTCTCTCATGTGCTGAGCATGCACAATGTGTCCGTGACGTGTTGCAGGTCTTATGGGACAACGACCTGTATTGCAAACCTTTGAAATGTTTCTTTTTTAAATCTTCAGTTGACTATCTGGGTATGGTCATATCTAAAGACAGGGTAGATATGCAAAATAATAAAACAAAAGCAATTGCGGAATGGCCCCAGCCACAATCAGTCAAACAAGTTCAGTCATTCTTGGGACTGTGTAATTATTATAGACGATTTATCAAAAACTTTGCGCACATGGCAAAACCCTTGATGGAATTAACCAAAAAGGATACACCATGGTCCTGGGGACCAGCTCAAGAAGACGCGTATCTATCATTAAAAGAAAAATTTACAAAAGCACCGCTACTCGCATACCCCGATAGCACCAAAGAATTAAGGGTAGAAACTGATGCTTCAGACATCGCTACAGGAGCAGTGCTCTCAGTACATTGTGAAGATGGTCTCTGGAGACCCTGTGCATTCATCTCTCATTCCTTTGATGCAGCAGAATGCAATTATCCTATTTATGACAAAGAAATGGCCGCTATCATTCGTGCATTGAAAGAATGGTGTCATTACCTTATTGGAAGTCCACGCTTTGAAATCTGGACAGACCATAAGAACCTAGAATATTGGAAAAAACCACAAACTCTTTCACCACACCAAGCTCAATGGCACACCACGTTACAGGAATACAACTATGTTTTAATCTATAAACCTGGGTCAACCAACGCCAGAGCAGATGCTTTGTCAAGGTGGCCCAATGTGGTACAAAACTTGAATGAAAACATCATGGTATTACCACTGCAAGTTATCATCAATGATGTACATTTAGAGTCTACCTTTCTGAAGAAATTACAGAAAATGTCAAGAAATCTAAAAATACCTTCCTCAGTTACATGCTGGTTTGATAAGCAGCAATCTGTATATATCAATGATGCAAATTGGGTTTTTGTACCTCCAGGATTGAGGATCAAACTTCTTACTCTTTGTCACGATTTGCCAATTGCAGGACATGCAGAACAACAGTGCACCTTATCTACTATAGCTCAGCACTTTTTTTGGCCTGAGATGAAAAAAGAATAAATGACTACGTCGACCATTGTCAGATCTGTGCACAGTCAAAATCTTCCTCACGACCTCCAGCAGGAAAACTGGTGCCATTACCAATTCCAAAACATCCCTGGGAGGATATTTCAGTAGATTTTATCTCGGGATTTCCCACAGTTAATGGATTAGACACCATCTGTGTAGTGATAGATTGATTCTCCAAAGAGGTGGTGTTTACACCATGCTCCAAATCCATCAATTCCAAAGATCTGGCTATCCTGTTCATAGATCATATATGGTGTAAGCATGGGTTGCCTAAAACAGTGGTATCCGATAGAGGACCACAATTCTCTTCAGCGTTCACAACCGAGTTGTGCAAACTGCTAAAGATAGAACAAAAACTCTTGACAGCATATCATCTGCAAACAGATGGACAAACAGAGCACATAAATCGCGATTTGGCTCAATACCTTCGCTGTTATGTTTCCAAAAACCAAGAGTCTTGGCTGGAATACGTTAAACTAGCAGAGTTTGCGCATAATAATACCGTCACTTGTGCTACTGGTAGCATACCATTTGTGGTTACTCGGAATTACATGCCATGCATGGGATTTGAAATCAATCACAATTCTTCTATTGCTGGTCGGTTCCAGATGGAATTAGGAAAAGCACACGCTGAAGTAGAAAATGCTCTTTGTGCTAATGCAGAAAAAATGAAAGTGCAGGCTGACAAAAAGAGATCGGCTGCACTGGAATATCAGAAAGGTGACTCTGTCTGGTTATCTACAGAGCATCTACAGTTATCCTATGCTTCTGCAAAACTTACTCAAAAGTGGCTCAGTCCATTCGAAGTTTTGAAAATGTCACCCAATACAGTCACTTTAAAGCTGCCAGCCCAGAATTAAAATACACCCCACCATGAACATTTCTTGTGTAAAACCGTTTAAGGATCAATTGCCTGGGCAACCCGTCAGCAAGCCTGATGCAATACATATCTCCAAAGATGGTTCCGAAGAATTCGAGGTAGAAAGCATCCTGGATTCCCATTCTACTAGACATGGTCTTTCTTACTTGGTCAAATGGAAAGGTTATGACATCAGCGATGCGACATGGCAGCCGGCTGCTGATCTCATCAATGCTCCTCTGGCAATAAAGGAGTTTCATCATAAAAATCTGGCTGCACCCAGAAAAGTCCAAGGAGTAACTCTCCAAGAATTTGCTTTGCTATTTTATGACTCTGGTTGATCTGGAATCTCAACCAAAAGATGGGGTAGTGTTGTAATCATATTCAAACTCACCTTCTTTTTCTGATCTCAATGGTGTGGCACACCACATTGCGTAATATGACATCACTGATCTAGATCGATCATGTGATATGATATCATCAATGACGTCATGAGTCTGGACTCTCTTATCTCTTATCTATGACGTCAGTAGTCTAGACCGCCTTATGTTAGACACATGTAGCTTAGTCATGCCTCATGTATTTAATAATAGTAGACATATACATATAAGATAGGCCAAGAGTCGAGCTGAGCCCCAGCTTCGACCTCTTGTGCCTATTGTGACCTAAGTCGCGGTCCCCCCTCTTTATCCCTCTTTTTCTTGTGGTTAGTAGAGGCCAACGGTCATGTCCTGTTTAGGTCACTCCACTACACCCCCTAGCCCCAGCTCAGAAAGCACTGCATTCTCATCACCACTTTGCCCCAACTCTATGCCTTCGATGTCTTCTAAGCCCACTGAACTTCACCTTGCCTAACCCAAGGCCTTCTCAGGCAAACAACATGATGCCATGCCCTGGCTTCACTTAGTACAAAGGTACCTCACCATTAACATTGACATTTATTCCACCAATGAGAAGAAGATCAGGTTCACCCCGTCTTTTATGAATAACAGAAGTGCCCTTACCTGGGCTGATACCTTTATGGAGGAAAGCATGCAGGGAACCAATATAACTCTTGGGTCTTGGGACAAATTTATCAAAAAGTTCAAAGCACACTTTAAAAGCCCCAACACCACCGCCAATGCCTTGACCTGGTTGGCCACCTATTGCATCAATAAATGACATGATGGAACTTTCCAACCATTACTCAGCCAGTACATCTCTGAGTTCCGCAATCAGGTCAGCCTTGCTGGGCTCAATGAGGCAGCTACCATCTGCCATTATTTCTTCATGGGTATCCCCACTTCACTCTCTGAAAAGGTGTACCTTATGGACACCATCCCCTCTACTATAGATGATTGGATTAAAAATGCCTCTCATCTTGATGACCAGCATAAATGTGCTAAGCTTGTCACCTGCCAGCACAAGCATACCTTGACCTCCACCTTCATCCCTCACTCTACTCAGACCTCTTGCGACAAGGACCCAAATGCTAATGCTATGGATGTGGATGCCATCTGCATCCCAAAACTCACCTCTGAAGAGCACAAATGCTGCTTCAAACAAGAACTCTGCCTCTGCCGCAGAAAACTGGGCCACTTTTCCAATAAGTGCCCCATCTTCAAAGACCTTTCCCTACACCCCAAGAACAACCAAAAAGTCACCAAAGCTGAAGAAGAAATACCAGGTCTGATGGATGATGATGATGACAAAGACATCTATGTAGAAGCAGTGGAGGTTATAAATTTTTAAAAGGGAGGACTTCTTTGATGCAAGTCCCTTCCAAACATTTGGTCTCTTGTGTGCCTGTACTAGTATCCATGTCAAGTAGAGCTATGTGTATCCCCATTCAGCTTGTGGTACCTTCACACACCATGGGTGATTATCTGCCCCACCAAGAAACATATCACTGCTGAGGGTGTTACAACCCTCTTTTTCCACAAAGTCTACTATCATTGGGGTCTCTACAACAAAATCATCTCTGATCATGGCCCATAATTTGCCTCTACCTTCGCTTGGGAGCTCAGAAAGCTCACAGGGGAACAACCCACTCCTGCATGTTCCTAATCCAATAGAAGGGATACATGGCTGAAGAAGATTTCTGGGTCCCAGAACAGAACATAAAAAATGCAAAGTCTGCCCTCCAGAAATATAAAGACCTTCATCCAAAAGCCTTTCCTTCCCAAAAGAAATAAGCTTCTCCTCCACAATGCCCTTCACCTGCTTCACTCCTTTATATCTTCACTTTTCGATTACCATGTCCTATGTCTCTACCTCTTCAATCTTGTCCCCCTCATCTGTGTCCCTTTCAATACCTATTGCATAGGACCATTCTGCTTCGCTGCTGCATACTCCTTCTCTTCCAATGGCCCACCCTCCTCATTATGAGGATATTGTGGTGGTGGCAACAAATAGTGCACCTCCTAGCTCTGGTGCTATATATACCCTCCCCACCCTCGAGCCACCTGCTGACCCCCAGACCCCCATAATCTCAGTTGATATCCCCCTCCATGCCCACATCCTTCAGTCTTTGGACTCTACTGACGATGAGCATAGCACACTCCATGAGTATCTAACTGATTCTCACATGTTCTTGGGGATTTTGGCCTTTACAGACCCCTCCTTCCTGTTCTTCCTGTTATTCATAGTCTACCTCTGGCTGGAGCATCTACCCCACCTCTTTTTGTCTCTCATCAATAATGATCATCATGGCATCTCCCTGATCAGAGCTTCCATTAGAGCCATCAATTCTAGGACTCTTGGGCATGTTCACAAGCTGGCACACCAGCTTGGTTACTTGAAATTCATCCAAGACTTTAATAGATACCTCCATAAAACCACTGCCATCACGGTCCTGACTAACATCACTATAACCACCTATGTAAAAAGACCCTCTTTCCTGTTATCCTCTGCACTTGAGTCCTACACCCCTCATCTTTGCCTTGCAGCTTTAGGTTGTGCATCGAGTCTACGGCTGATGCTACCCACACCTGTCATAACAGAATTCTTCCAGAGTGATACCATTTACTTTTCTGGGTGCAGCTAGGTTTTTTTATGAAACTCCTTTGTGGCCAGAGGAGTATTGGTAAGATTAGATGCTACTTTACAAGTAGCATTGCTGATATCATATCCTTTTCATTTGACTAAATATAATAGTCTATGTCAAGTGAAATGCAAATCAAGGAGGTAATCAACTTTGAATTCCTCTAATCCATCTTTGGAAATGTGAATAGTATCAGGCTTGCTGACAGGTTGTCTAGGTAACTGATCTCTAAAGGGCTTCATCTATGAAATATTAACTGTGAGATGTATTTTTATTCTGCTCAGCAGTTTTAACATTTTAGTTTTGGTGAGGACTTCAAGATCTTGAAAGATCCAACCCATTTTTGGGTAAGCTTTGTGGAAGCATATTGTAATTGCAAATGTTCTGTAGATAACCAGACAGAATCTCTAATGGAATATTTCAGTGCAGCTGGGTGCTTCTTTTCTACTTGCACTTTTATTTTTTCTGCATTTGCTTTGAGTGATTCTTTGACCTCTACATATGCTTTTTCTGTTTGAGAGATAAACTGTCTAGCAGATGAGGTTACTTTAGGTACTTCAAATCCCATATGCAGTATGTAATTGTACATGACTAAAAAGGTATGCTACCAGTAGCACATATAACCATGTTATCATGTACAAATTCAGCCAATTTGTTGTAATCTGGCTAAGATTCCTGAACTTTAGACACATAGCACCTTAAATATTGTGCTAGATCATGATTAACATGTTTTGTTTGTCCATCTATTTATGAATAATAGTGTTACGACAGGCACGGGTAGCGTCCGCCGTAGACTCGATGCGCAACCTAAAGCTGCGAGACGAAGACGAGGGGCGTAGGTCCTGCACGTAATGCACAGAGACTAGTCACTACTCTGCCTGGGCGAGTATGTAGCGACATCGAAGACGAGGTCGGAGTATCCTCGAGCGAAGACGCTGTGAGGCCAAGTGGTTCGAAGGGAGAGCAGAGGAGGGAGCGAGAGGGTCAAAGACGCAATAGATTGCTATCTCGAGTAGGCTCAAGCTGGAGATACATGGCTTGTGCTACGCCCTATTTATATGTAAAGAGTCCTGCGCAGGGACCAAGCAGTGCGGTAGCTCAACGAGAGAGGAATCCAAACTAAGTAACTGGGGATAAGGGGAAATGAGTCACACACGGCATGAAATGAGTCAGAAGGCCATGTGAGATAGAACTACATGGAACATCGTGGAACGCATGAGTCAGAGATAAGAGAAAAGGAAGTGTACAGCCATAGACACTGACTAAGGGGAAGGGCTGTACGCGTTTAAGTAATACAAGGTTAAAAGAGAGCATAGGAAGAAAGAAAAAGGGGCCGATCGTAACATTACCCCCTTAGTAGGGTCGAAACCCTAGTGAGACTTCCTTATAAACCACGGCAAGACCCAACGGGCGATCCGCACATGTTACTTTCCCCGACTGAGTCGAAGCGAAGGTCTTCGTCTGCATCTAATGCCGGTGAGGATCTAGGTGGAGGCACTGGAAGTGCGCGGCTAGAGCGCTGAGAGCGGTGGGAAGTGTTGGAGGTGCAGGACCGAAAGGATCCCCGAGAGTGGTGGGAGCTGCGGGAGGAAGTGGACGAGGAGGAGGAACCAGGCGGGGAGCGACAGTTTCAGAAAGGGCAGGCGGCCTGGGTGTGACCGGGGGAATGACGGTGACAAAAGGGGCACGTGTAGTGGGGGCAGTGGACCCGAATATGCCCGAGCCTGTGGCATACGAAGCAGGAGTCCTGGTATCGGTGGTGGTCACTTGGGCAGGGTAGGTCTCCCTGCAGGATGCGGCGTTGGACCGTTGCTTCTTGAATGCGGTTAAAGCGGGCTTGGAGAGCATCGATGGCCAGGGCTTCCATGGGGTCGAGGGAGGACGACGATGCGCTAGGAGTGTCATTGACCACGGAGACGGAGTCCCAGATGATCTCGGAGGTCGTCGGAGAGGGGGAGCGGAGTGCGAAACCGGAGATGTTGATATTGGTGGGGACGGAGACCGCAGTGGTTTCCCGAAGGTACCGGTCGATATCTTGGACGAACTCTAAATAACCCAACTGATGGGCCAAGTCATACACGTGTCCGATGACCCTGGAGTGGATGCTGCGGATGGAAGCTCCGGCGAGAGCGACGTTACGTTGCTCATTGCTGATGAGGGCCTGGAAGAGGTGGGGGAGACGTTCCAGCTGGAGATAGACCATGTAAAGGAGGAAGAAGATGGAGGACAGGTCTGTGAAGGCAGAGATCCCCGTAAACATGTGGGGGTCAGTGAGGTATTCATGGAGCGCACTGCGCTCGTCGTCGGTGGGGTCCGAGGACTGGAGGGTGTGGGCATGTAAGGGGATGTCGACTGAAATTACTGGGGTCGGGTCGTCGGCGGGCGGGTCGAGGATGGGGATGGTATATAAAGGGCTTGGGCTAGGAGGAAGACCGTTTGTTGCCAGAACCACAGCATCCTCAAGATGAGGAGCATCGGCCAGTGGCGGAGAAGGGGTGCATGGTGGCGAAGTAAGATGGTCCTCTGTAGGAGGTACTGAAATGGACAGAGAGGAAGGCGACGAGGGGGATACGGATGAGACATTTGACATAGTGAAGGAGAAACGTAGGGGTGAAGGGGCAAAGACGATGGAGGGCGTTGTGAGGGGAGGAAGCTAATGCTTTGAGGGAGGGAAAGCCTTCGGGTGGAGGTTCTTATACTCCTGCAGGGCGGACTTTGCATTTTTCAGATTCCGTTCTGGAACCCAGGAGTCTTCCTCCGCGGTGTATCCCTTCCATCGGATCAGGAACATATGGGAATGTGGTGTCCCTCGGTGGCGTAGGACCTTCTCGATCTCGTATTCCTCCTCGCCTTCTACTAGCTCCGGGGGTGGAGCTGGAAAGTTCGGGCCATGCACGCTGTTTTCGCTATAGGGCGATAAGAGAGAAGTGTGGAACACGGGATGAATCTTCCATGTTGTCGGGAGTCGGAGTCTATATGTCAAGGGGGATAGGACGTCTGTGATAACAAAGGGTCCTTCTCTTTTTGGTGCAAATTTGGGGTTCGCAATGTGGCGATTGAGGTTCTTAGCCTCTAGCCACACCTTGTCTCCTTTTGTAAACAGGGTGAAGGAGTGGCGTGTGCAGGATGCCATCACTTGGCGTGCGAGTTCATGGGCGGCAAGTGCCTCATTTCTTGCTGCGGATAGGGCCTTGAGGCGTTCTTCCAGGGCAGGAAGTGGTGTTTCCACGAGGACCATGGGGAGGGCATGAGGTTCGAAGCTGTACATGAGGTAGAATGGTGATTTGCCAGTGACGGAATGGAGGCGATGATTGTGTGTGAATTCCACATGGGTGATGTGGTCGGCCCATGCAGTGGGGTTGTTTCCGCAGAAGATCCGGAGGTACGTTTCAACTTCTTGGTTGACGCATTCGGTTTCTCCATCAGATTGGGGGTGATATGCGGTGGACAGTGAAAGGTCGTATTTCAGGAGCTTCCCGAGTTCCCGAGCGAAGGTGGATGCAAATTGAGGGCCTCGGTCGGAGATAATCTTGTCATAGAGGCCCCAATGGCGGTAAACTTTGTGAAAAAAGAGGGTTGCGACTCCCTCGGCAGTGATGTGTTTCTTCGTGGGGCAGAGAATTACCCCCTTAGTAAGCCTGTGGTCGACCACGACCAACAGGCTGTCGAAACCATTAGATAAAGGAAGGTCCGTGATAAGATCGCAGGAAACCTGCTGGAATGGACGGGAGGTGAGGGATTTGATCGGAGAGAGCGGGGGAACAGTGGGATGGGTATACGCTTTGTGTTGTTGGCACATTGCACAACCTTCGACATAATGGTGGACTTGAGTAGCAAGGCCTGGCCACCAAAAGTCATGAGCGATGAGTTGGCGGGTTTTTAGATATCCGGGGTGGCCGGCGGAGGGGTGGTCATGGGCGTGAGTGATGACAGAGAGGCGATCAGGCTCAGGGACATAGACGCGGTCGCGATAACACAGGAGGTCCTCTTTAAATTGCCAATTAGAGAGGCAGTTGCAAAGGTTAGGGGCAGTAATGGGGCCTTCGAGGTCAGCGCGGAGGCGAGTGACAAGTTCATCATTAGCAGAGTGTTTTTGGATAGCGGTGGCAAGGATGGAGTCGACGACGTGGACAAAAAGAGTTTCTGGTAGTAGGGTAATGGCTTGGTTGTCAGACTCGGAGGAGAGTCGGTCGGGATGGCGGGAGAGAGCGTCGGGGCCGGAGAGCAGAGAGCCGGGGACATGGGTCATCTTCAGGTCAAAATCCGCAAGATCGAGGAGCCATCGCGCTTGGCGACGGTTGAGGTTCTGAGGTTGGCGGAAGTACGTGAGGTTCTTGTGGTCGGTGAAGACCTGTACAGGGTGTTGTGAACCACGGAGGTAGTATAATGGCTAGGAGCTCTCGGTCAAAGATGTCGTAGTTTCGTTCTGCTGGGTAGAACGACTGAGAGAGGTAAGAACAGGGATGCCAGTCTCCGTTTGAGTCAGTTTGGAGAAGGATAGCTCCTGTGGCATCGCGAGATGCATCTGTGGCTATAGCGAAGGGTCTGGAGAGGTCTGGGAGGCGAAGGATGGGTCGGGAGAGGAAGAGCTTCTTGAGCTCATCGAAGGAGTTTTGGCATTGGGGAGTCCAAAGCCACGCTGCGGTTTTCTTGGTGAGGTCTATGAGGGGGCGGGCGACGTCAGAGTACGAGGGAATGAAACGCCGGTAGAAGTTTGTGAATCCGAGGAAGGAGCGCACATCCTTGACTTTCTTTGGGGTAGGCCAGGAAGCGATCCCGTCAAGCTTGACGGGGTCCATGGCGAGTTCGCCTGGTTTAACGATCATGCCGAGGTATTCTACTTCGGGAGTGGCGAACTTGCATTTGTTCAGGCGTAGATGGAGATCCAACTCCATCATACGTTGGAGGACTCGGCGGGTGCGTTCAGTGTGGGATTCGTTGTCGGGGGAGAAGATGAGCAAGTCATCCATATAAATGATGAGCCATCCTTCGACGATCATGTCTCTGAAAGAGTCATTCATGAAGCGCTGGAAAGTTGACGGGGAATTGTTCATGCCAAAGAACATGACCATAGGTTCGAAAAGGCCCTTGTGGGTGATGAAGGCGCCTTTCCATTGGTGACCATCTTTGATGTGTACGTTGTTGTACCCCCAGCGGACATCGAACTTGGTAAAGACGTTAGCTCCTTTGAGCTTGTTGACGAGGTCGGAGACGAGAGGGAGAGGGTAGGCATCGCGGATGGTGTGCTCATTCAGGTACCTATAGTCCTGGCATGGGCGAAGTTTGCCGTCCTTCTTCTTCACAAAGAAAAAGGGGGAGGCCTGCGGAGACTTGGAGGGACGAATTTTTCCAGAGCGGAGGTTTTCATCAAGGAAGGCTTCTGTGGCCTTTTGCTCTTCGGGGGACAGAGGGTAGATTTTCCTGATCTTCGGGACAAAGGATTCATCGAGGTTGATTTCATGGTCATAAGGCCAAGATGGGGGGAGAGACTCGCATTCCTTTTCCTCGAAGACTTTGGCGAAGTCTGAGTATTCTGGGGGTAGGATGATTTCTTGAGTCTGAGTTCCCGCTTTTTCCGCAAGTTTGGTTGCTTTGGAATAGCGGGCGATGGTAGCAGAGGGCAGGATGTATGGTCCTCCTCGGGTGATGTGGTTGATGGAATAGTGGCTCAGGGTTTGGTGCTGCCACTGTTTCTCAGACTGAATATCCAAGTATGCATGCAAATGTCTGTGGGTTTCGGGTGTTGTATTGACACACCGAATCGAAGTTTTCCCAAAACCCTGTAGGGGTGGGGTGGGGTAGTGAGAGTCGTGTCGCTTTTGATCGGTGATGTAGGCGTGGTAGAGATCTACGGATTGGTCGAGGATCTCGGGGACAGAGATGGTTTGTTTTTCCCAATCAATTGTTGGGTTAGCGAGACGGAGCCAAGGGAGACTGAGAATGACATTTTCCTTTCCGCAATTCATGAGGTAAAAGAGTACCTTTTGGGTAACTCCTTCCCCAACAGAGACGTAGAGCTCAGTGGAGAATAGGATATCTCCATTGGAGTTGGTGGATTGGTCTACGTTTCGAACGTGGATCGGTTGTTCCAGGCAGGTGCAAGGGAGACGATGTTTTCGGGCGAAGGCCCAGTCGAGGCAGGAGATTTCCACTCCGGAGTCGACGAGAGCGGGTGAGTCAACGACTTTCATGGTGTGCGAGGGTACTACGAGCTGAATGGGGATATGCATAGCTCTGTTTGATGTGGATACTAGTACAGGCGCACAAGAGACAAGACGTTTGGGAGGTACTTGCGTCGAAGAAGTCCTCCCTTTTAAAAATCCCTTATCCCCACTGCTTCTACGTGAAGGTCTTCGTCGCAGTCTTCGTCAACAAGACCTGGTATGTCTTCTTCTGCTTTAGCGACCTTTCGGTCGGCTTTGGGGCGTGGGGGAAGATCTTTAAAGGTGGGGCATTTGTTGGAGAAGTGTCCTGACTTTCTGCATCGGAGGCAGAGTCCTTGTTTGATGCAACGTTCCTGCTCTTCGGGGGTGAGTTTGGGGATGCGGATAGCATCTACATCCATGGCATTAGGGTCTTTATCGCGCGGGGTTTGAGTGGGACGAGGGACAAAGGTGGGGGATGAGGAGTGCTTGTGCTGGCGAGCAACAAGCTTTGCACGTTTGTGTTGATCGTCAAGACGAGAGGCATTCTTGATCCAATCGTCAATGGTGGTGGGGACGGTGTCCATAAGGTACACCTTTTCTGAGAGTGAAGGGGGGATGCCGGTGGAAAAGTAGTGGCGGATAGTAGCTGCCTCATTGAGTCCTGCTAAGCTGACCTGGTTGTGGAACTTGGAGATGTACTGGTTGAGGGATGGTTGAAACGTCCCGTCGCGTCGTTCGTTGACGCGGTAGGTGGCCAACCAGGTCAGGGCGTTGGCGGCGGTATTTGGGCTCTCAAAGTGAGCCTTGAATTCTTTGACGAAGTCGTCCCAGGATCTGAGGGCCATATTGGTACCTCTCATGCTTTTGTCCGTGAAGGTATCTGCCCAGGTAAGGGCGTTTCCGTCATTCATGAATGAAAGGGCGAAGCCAATCTTCTTTTCGTCGGTTGAGTAGACGTCGATGTTAACGGTGAGGTACCGTAAGACTGAGCAAAGCCAAGGCATGGCATCGCGTTGTTTGCCTGTGAAGGCCTTGGGTTGGGCGAGGCAGAGTTCAGTGGGTTTGGTGGACATCAGGGATGGGGGACTGGGTGGCGAAGGGGGCATGGTGGTTCCTGAGCTGGGTGAAGGGGGTGTGGTGGATCTCCAGGAGGGAGAGGTTACGAGGGGTGGTGGTGGTGGGCGGGGGCGCCGCTTCAGAGGTGACGGAGGGGCCGAAATGGCTGCGATCTACAACAATGGTAGTCGCGTTTCGAAGAGCTTGAGCCTTTTGTTACGACAGGCGTGGGTAGCGTCCGCCGTAGACTCGATGCGCAACCTAAAGCTGCGAGACGAAGACGAGGGGCGTAGGTCCTGCACGTAATGCACAGAGCCTAGTCACTACTCCACCTGGGCGAGTATGTAGCAACGTCGAAGACGAGGTCGGAGTATCCTCGAGCGAAGACACTGCAAGGCCAAGTGGTTCGAAGGGAGAGCAGAGGAGGGAGCGAGAGGGTCAAAGACACAATAGATTGCTATCTCGAGTAGGCTCAAGCTGGAGATACATGGCTTGTGCTACGCCCTATTTATATGTAAAGAGTCCTGTGCACGGACCAAGCAGTGCGGTAGCTCAATGAGAGAGGAATCCAAACTAAGTAACTGGGGATAAGGGGAAATGAGTCACACATGGCATGAAACGAGTCGGAAGGCCGTGTGAGATAGAACTACATGGAACGTCGTGGAATGCATGAGTCAGAGATAAGAGAAAAGGAAGCGTACAGCCATAGATGCTGACTAAGGGGAAGGGCTGTACGTGTTTAAGTAATACAAGGTAAAAAGAGAGCGTAGGAAGAAAGAAAAAGGGGCCGATCATAACAAATAGGCTGTCAACAATTTTTGCTTGATTTTTAATAGTTTATATAGTTCTACTATGAAAGCTAAGGAGAACTGAGGTCCTTAATCTAAAACAATGCTTTTTGGCAAGCCATGTTTGCATCAGACATGGTCTCTGAATAAAATAGCTAGTTCTTTAGAGTTAATGGTTTTTGTGCATGGCATAAATACAACCTCTTTGGAGAAGTGATCCATCATGACATAGATAGAATCTAATCCATTTACTATGAGGAATCCTGATATAAAATTAACAGAAATATCCTGCCAGGGATATGTAGGAATAGAAAGAGGGAATAATTTTTGAGCCAGTGAACAAAAGCTA
>JBBPUL010000892.1:0-13586 GCA_038094675.1 Spongispora temasekensis
ATCGATTGCACACATCCCGTCTGGTCCATGGCCATCTCGCCAACAGGTACCATGGCGATAAGTGCGGACACGAGAATCATTCTTAAAAACCTCTGGGATATCCTTCCTTCGTTATATTGCAACGATGCAAGTGTCGGGACCTTGTCTGGTCCGACTGCCGACCTTTTTTTTCAGATTCTGCTGAATCGCATGTTCGTGGGTCAGAGAATCGGCAATGCCGCTCTTGTCAGTGCACCCAACCTCATCCATATGCAGCCTGCGCTTCAAAGCAAACTCCACGACCCGCTCGCTATCCCGGACAAGGACCTTCGCGATACCGTAGAGTCCCTATGTGTTCCGGATGAAAATTCACGTGGGTTCTGAATACTGTAAGTTCTGTTTCGCTCACGATCGCATAAATACCTTTAGCTCATAAAGTCGGACATCTTCATGATACGGTCACAAAGCTTCATAAGGTGCTTGACGCCTCTCGACGCGCGGTCAGTCAACTCGACCGATCTATCAAGTCACTACGCAAGAATACTAGTGCCCCTGGTTCGTGCATCATCGCCATAGACCCGCACTGATCTAAATAGACCCACACCCATAGCAATCATTCTTTGTCTCGATCAAATGGTTCAACAACTTCGTCATCAGGTTACCTCATCCACGGCTGCCCTCGTTCTACACGAGAAGAAATACGAGTGTGAAACACTGTATGCTCATGGTCACATATACGATGTCGCTCGTTGTCTTTGCGAGATAACTTCAAGCGAAGACCTGAAGCACAACACGTCAATCACGGAATGGGCTCATGGCATGTGTTTAATTTCCTCATCATAATATATTTTAAACGGTACTTGCCGCTAGAGTGCACGCGCCGGTGTATATCAAGGTTTCTAGTGCTCGGAGACGAGGCTTTGTTAGCCGAGGAGCACGACAAGGCGCTAGCAGCTTGGTCTGCTATTTTGTCGCTTACTCCATCACCTCCAATCATTATACTGATATCTTGGTTGAGTATTGTCCTTGTTCATTATCCACCAGATGATGTGTTAGGTGCCACGACCAGTGTAGGTTCTTGTAATGATTTGGAGACCGTCAGTGACCCTGCTTATTTAGTTCAAGCTCCCAAGGCCTCGTGTTTACCAAGCAATCTGTTTTGTTCTGGAGACGAGCGACCGTGTTCCGGAGGCTATCGGATGGTTCGACAGGTTTCGAGATAAGTTTTCGGAGACGGAAATTTTTTACGGGAAAGATAAATGGGAACACGGTCAGTGATATAACACTTCGGCTAAAATGACGGATCTGAGAATGCGCAGACTTTCGACTACGTTGTATTGAAAAGCTTGTGAGACTGGGTGACACTGCAATGGACATCAAGAATCATGACGCAGCCATTGGGCACTATTCACATGCGTTATCGCTCGGCCCGGCGAAAATCCACGATGTCATCATCAAATGCTGCAAGGCACGCGTGGGCTTGCTGGAGGACAAGCTAGCGAAAATTGACGAGGTGTGGATTGACATGGACATTATGAGTGTATATGCTAACAGTAATGATGGTGCTATCAGCTAATTGAGATTGATCTAGTAGTACAGTGGCGAGCACTCAGAGGCGGCACCTCTGCCGAGGCTGCAATTTTGGTTCAAATGTGCTCCAATTAAATTTTAGGACTGAAATTTGCATTAATCTACACTTTGTAAAAAACACATTTATTACGTAATCGTTCACTTTTTGACCAAAATTTGACAAAGTATAACCTTCAGGTTTTATGGCTTGTCCGATGAAACGACAACACCATGTCAAGCACCAGCATGCCTCTGGAGCCAAGGTGTTCAACAATGGCTTCATTGAGAATCTCCTTGAGATCAAGCTCAATCCCACTTACCAGCCAGAGTCAGACTGGGAAGAAGAAACTTCCGACACGGACCTTCAATCCAGGCAGGATGGACTGTCATTCAGCTTGCTGGATGACAGTGGCATTGAAGACGAACATGAAGACACTGAAAATAAGGACCAATCAGACTTGGATCCTGAAGTCACTATAGGGGAGTCCAGCAAGAGAAGATGTACCGGTGACCTGGATGACTTTAGAGAAGCACTTGATCAGTTCGAGGTGGCTGAGGAAACTGATGATTATGTTGAGAGGTGTGCTTGTTCCCCACTGCACACCATCTTGTGCCTGAAATTCTCGATGATTGCCCAGTCAAGATAATCCAAAGTTTTTTTTTCATAAATGTTGGCGCTACATGGATGCCTACCGGTATGATCACACAGCCTGGTCACACAATGAATCTAAAATATGTACAGAAAAGGACTAAATGCCAAACAGGCTGAATTCGCAGTGAAGAAATACAAATCACATCGTTGCTGTGGTCTGACCGTGATGATGAGCATTGACATTTTGATAAACTGATCAGTTAGATCAGCACACCGTGGAACTAAAATACCAAATATGGATAGCTAATGCTGACTCCGACGTCCGAATATGGAAACTCCGACTTTCAGCACTTGAAGTTCACTTTTTGGGCATGCCTGTTTGTTCCAAGTCAGAATTTCAAAAATCTAATGAGATAGCGGCCAGGCTGCGGCCTTGATTCACCATCTTAGAGTATGTACATATATACATGTAGAACACTGTTATTTGCATTTGTGGAAGTGTAATTATCATTTTCGTTCTGCCTATATGTGACTTGCCTATTTTGAGTGCTCGACACTGTATCATACATGGCATATGAGGTGTTTACCCTGGGCAGTTGTGCCTTTGGCACAATCATCCTAGTTTTTTGTGAAATGTTTTATCCCAGCTAAATATGAAGAACCTATTCTAAGTTTGGATGATATGACATGCACAAATTGACAGCACTGATAGTGAATGCTTGCTCAGGCACCTGCAGTGCCTTCACTAAGCATTCACTATCATTGCTGTTAATTTGTGCATATCAGATCACCCAAACTCTCAGTGGTGGATAACTTCCATTGCAAGCAAGCATACAGCAAGTAGAGCAAGGTCCAGAGCACAGCAAGTGATATCTATAGATGATAATGCTTGCTGCACACACCACTCAGAGTCACGGCAGCCAAGTGGTGTGAGCATAGTTGCAAGCAGATAGCAAGCAGCCTGAGAGTAACATTCAGAGCACAGCATCTATGGATGATGACACTTGCTGCACTTACCACTCACAGAGTCACAGCAAGTGTCAGTGAGTGGTGAGTGCAGTGAGTGACTGTAAGTGCAGTTAGTGGGTGGTAAGCACAGCGAGCAGGTAGTGAGCACAGCAAGCAGGTAGTGAGCACAGTGAGCAGGTGGTGAGCACAGCGAGCAGGTGGTGAGCATAGTGAATGGGTGGTGAGTGTAGCAAGTGACTGGTGAGCCATAGTGATCCAGTGAGTGTCTGTGAGCACACTCCCATTGCATGCACACCCTGGGCAAGTAGCTTACACACTTTACTACACTTTATAATACTTTTACTACACTTTACCACACTTACTGTACATATTATGCAATGAATCAAAACTATTACTGCATGGATGATGTTAGAGCTTGAAAGAACCTACTGAATGGATAATGTCTGAGTTTGAAAAGCCACATGGTTTTCAAGGATTAAGCGAGATATATGAAATACACAAGAATACATGAAATACATGAAAAAAGTAAAAATAGCGAGAATAGTGAGATACATGAAATATGAATCAGCCCAAGAACATCATGATGATGTCACCATCCCTCCTCCACTAATACTTTAGATAAGGCAAAACATGCTGTGCTAAATAGCCTGGAGCGTCACTGGGAAATATTCTGTGCATTCGAGATGATGCTCTCAACTCTCAAGAAAGTGCCTGACCCACAAATCCACAGTCAGTCGATGTTCATGATGTATTGCACATTACTCATATATTCTTGACATTATGTAGAGTTGCAGGACCAATATCTTGACTCCACTTCATTGATTTGACAGGTGGTTGAACAGATGATCTGTAATATGACACACAATCTCAATGATATAACCATGGGCAGCCTCTGTCTTGAAATATTACAAGCAGTAGCCTTTGAAAGCCTTCCAATATTTGACCAGCTGCAGTCCTCTATGATGACTTGAGATCAACTCAACTATCCCTGGATCAAGAGAGAGGCAGGGACATTCTATCACCACCTTAAGATTTCTCCAGAATTTCAATGACGATGTGTTGAAAACTTTGAGAAACAAGGTGACAGAGCAATGGAAGACATGAATTATAATGTGGCCATCAGGTGCTATTTATTTGCACTCTCACTCAGATCTACAAACATCAACAACATTATTGTCAAATGCTGTGAGACATAAGTCAGCTTACTAGAATGTAAACTGGACAACATTAATGAGGTAGGGATCATCTTTATATGCCATGCGAGATGGATTGGTGACAATTTGATTAGACTATCGAGCTCAACCCATTCTCATACATACAAGAGGTATAAGAGAAAACATGCCATTTTACATAGCCTAGGACATTACGAAGAGGCATTCAGGGCATTTAAACAGATGCAGTTGATTCTCAAAAAATCATCTGACCCTCAACTTTACAGTAAGTTTGTTTTGCTCATACTACACAGAAAAACATACTGAACTGATTTCCCAGGACTTTGGGATTGTTATCTCGACACAACCCCATTAATTAGATAAATGGTTGAGCAAATCATCCACAACATACCTTGCAAGCTCATTGACATCATCACTGGCCATCTCCATGATGAAATATCTCAAGCAGCAGCTTTCAAGAGTCAGTCAATGTTTCACCAGCTGTGTTTGTCAATAATCACCCATGATCAGCTTAACTCATTATGGATCCAGAAAGAAGTGGAGTTATTTTATCAATATGCCATGCTCTTGCACAGATGGCATCTGGATGAACTGACATTCAGCCTGGTCAAGAATAATATTGTGGTCTATCAACTAAGTTCATCTACTGCAAATATGAAGCTTGAGTGTTTCTGCAAGCTTGTGTGCTCCTATAACTTCCAATGGATGTGGAGTAACACATCTTGTGTCAACCAGTCAGATAAGGGCATTCAACAAGAATGAGCAGGTGGCCCATTGAGGGGCAAGCCCCTCTGTCACTGTAATATGTAATTATGAAGTTCAGAGTTTAACAGTACAAATTATCATGTACCATTTCATATTTCTGCAGTTGTGCAATGATGCACCAATGGACACAATGGCAAACACATCAAAAGCAAAGAAGACTGCTAAAAACATGCCAAGTTAACTGCCAGCATGGCAGATGCAAGAATGATGCAAATATGGGCATAGCAGCAGACACATTGACAACACATCTATTAGCATGCATATATAACATAACAGTGGATGCAATTCTGACCTGTCCACATCTGTCTGTCACAGTGTGAGCCTTGCAGCATGTATGCATATGTACACTCACACAAATGCATGAATGTATGTGTGCATATGTATATGCACACATATTCTTAGTACTTACTTCAGCCTGTGCTTAGAGTGACAGAGCCTGGCTCATGATTTTGCAGGGCCCCAGGCCTTCCAAGCCAGGCTGTGACATCACTAAGCAGCATATTGTCTTTGTACATATATTAGTTGTTGCACATAGCAATCCACTGCTACAGTATTGTACTGGTCAACATTTTTAGTTATGTATCATGTCTGTTGTTGTGCCTGCTGCTAGTTACTGTTTTTAGGACATGTACACTGCAGCACACAGTAAATGAATTAGGACTTAAAATGCCATGTATTTTTTGAGGACTGCCAGCAAGTAAAATATGTAAGATGAGATTAGTGAAATAACTAAAATATATGTTGGTGTATATATTAACTACACTATCACAACATTATATTAGAGCAACTTATAAATATATACTCAATCCCTCTATACTTTCTGTGTTATAGAGGAGAAAGATATATTTTCTAATGTTTGCTCAGCTATGGTTTTTAGATGAAGTGCTTAAATATGTGTATCACAGTGTACATACCTCAATAATATTTCAGATGGCACTTGAGCATATATAAATGTCTGTGGATTAGGACTCAGCCTGAAGAGGCCCACATTATCTAAGGTCACTTTTTGTGCTTAGTAATGTCATATGGTAATATATTATCACTGTGAGTCATATGTTATATATCATATTATCAGCCTGAACTGGCTCCAGCTTAATAAATCTGCATTTTATCATGTTATGTTCATTGTTTTTAGACATAAGCATAATGTATTCTCTGGCAGTGGAAACTGAACTAAATATATACAGTATCTTTACATGAATGCCAATGATGCTGTATAAAGTGCAAGAAGAGGCTATGAGGTGAGGTGAGAGAACTGAAAAACAAATAGATGTGAGCACACATCTATAAGGAATGGGATGACATTATAGTGATATGATAAGACAGAATCTGGTAATTGATAATCATTGTTCAGCATAGAAAGTCTACTAAGCTATATATTATAGATAAAATAGTGTGCACATACCATACTCACTTCTGAGTCCAGTTTGCAGTAGAGAGATAGATATTGTAACCATATTCAAACTCACCAATTTTGTGTGATCTCAATGGTGTCACACACCAGCTTACATAATATGACATCACTGGTCTAGAGCAATCATGTGATATAACATCATCAATGACATCAGAGGTCTGGACTTTCTTATCTCTTCTTATCTATGATGTCAGTAGTCTAGAATGCCTCATGTTAGACACATGTAGCTTAGTCAGACCTCATGTATTTAATAGTAGAGTACATATATAAAGTGGCCAAGAGTCGAGCTGAGCCCCAGCTTTGACCTCTTGTGTCTTTGTGACCTAAGTTGTGGTCCTCCCTTTATCCTTCATCCTTTTCTTGTGGTTAGTAGAGACTGAGAGTCATGCCCTGCTAGATCACTTTATTAGATCGAAGCTGCCATACATTCATCTCTATGTTCATGCCAGTTACATAAGCACCCCACTTGTCATCCTTACTCACTGTTGGAAAGCTAATCCACAGGCATAAAGTGGTCTATTATTCTATTGGGAATGCAGTTGCTCTGTGATAGCTGGGAGAAAAACACTTTCTTATAAAACATTTTGTTATATGGTTGTCTGCCATCATTTCTGTTCGCATTGGTAGCACATAGACCTTATTTGAGAGGACATGGCTATCTGCAGAAAAATAAGGATCAATTCCTTGGTACAAAGTGAGTCAGCACAGTGGTACTATCCATACAAAGTAGCAGAATTGCGATATCTTCTGTAAGAGTCACAGCCTTGGAGAGCTAAATCTTCAGCCATAGCCAGGCAGTTCCCTGGCTCCCCCCCTTCAACTTTCTGGTCCTGAGCTGGCATACAAGACTCATCCTCGTGAGATGAAACCCCATGGAGCCCTCTTCATGATAGTGGCAAGTGGGTTTTTTTAAAAAAAAAGCATATGTATACAATCAGCTACCAATACATTGCAGTAAAAAAGGTAGCACCCAAACAAGAGTGGGACTGGACTGGAAATACTAGTTTTCAGTTAGAAGTAGCAAATGTTCCTCCCCATCTCCTTTAATCCTTTAATCCTTTTTTGATGCACACAGATCTACTTCCCCCTCCTCTAACCTCTATGCTGCCACCACCACCTTCACTATAAATGAAAATGTCTGGATTGTCCCAGAAAATCAACAATCTTGCTAACCAACTATTAAGCCTGCAGTTAGACATGACGACTAAGGCCAAGTAAACAATTGGTAATCCCAGCTTATAGGATGGAAACAAGAGCACCTTCCACCTTTGGTGGGCAAAGGTAAAGCTGTACCTCAAAGTAAAAAAGCTCAACAAACATGAAGAGACATATGCAATTATCAGCCGCTTGATGGGCAATGCCACTCCATTCACAATCATGCTCCTTGAAAAGTATGGGGAGTAGGACATTGATGATTGGCCATCAATGGCTGATAATGAGATGTTCATCATGTCATACTTTATAATAGGCACTCTTCACCATGAGGCCTACAAAAAATTACTCAACCATAAGCAAAGTGGTGATTTCACAATTTTCATGCATGACTTTTTGGCACTATATTCAAATGTAGTAAAGAGAAAGCAGTGTACCTGCTAAAAAGAGCAGTGCAATATAAGATCCACATCAAACATGAGCTGCATGGAAAAATGATGATGACTTCAATGGATTGGTAGAGGCATACACAGCCATCAACCAAAAGTTCAATAGGATCACATTGGCCTGGCCCAGCATTGGTCCAGCAGCCCCTCATGTGCAAAGCACCCAACCCTTTGGTGCTCACCCTCTTCCTCACTCCTCCACATCTGCCCTCCAATTTACTCTAACCAGTGTTTAACCCAGTCAAGGCACTCCAATGGAGATAGATCAGCAAACCCCACATGCCTCCTCTGCCCTGGATAATCAAACTTGTTTTGATTGTCAAAAGAAAGGACACATTTGGGTAATGTGTCTCACTAATTCTTCTCACCACCTATGTAATCATGCCTTGTACAAGGCAAGAGCAGTTATCTCTGCTCTCCCTCCTCAGGCCCCAGGATACTTCATGACATCCTGGCACCCCCAACAGTCACAAATCTCAACTCTGCTTCCACAAGTGCCACAACTGGCAGCAACAGCCTACTGTCAGGCTTGGATGATGAAAGAAGCAGAAGCCTACTGGCAAGATCAGCTTGCAGTAGAAGCCCATGCTAAGGTGGGTTTTTAGTGCCAACTTCAGATATGAGGGTGTCTGAGGTCTTGGACAATATTTTCTTTTCTACTACATATGAAAATTCTTTAAATACAAAAAATAGTGATTCGGACTATTTTCCTGTTTCTGATCTTTTTGAAATGTACTATGACAAGCCTGAGTGGGAAGAAATCGAGCCCATAATTAATTCTGTCAATTTGTTATCATCCTTTAATTATAAAGTGTTTGACATGTGAGAACTCACCAAAATGGCTCAGAATTACTATAAGCCTGTCTTGTTCCCATCACACAAACTGTCATCTCAATATGGTAGCCCATCAGATGAATATTCCATTGTGAAGCCTCAATTGAGCTCAGCCCCAGAAGAAAAACATTGGGTGCTTAATTTTGCACAAATACAAAAAAATGACTTAATTTATGAAATCCCTCATCAAATTCAGATGATGCCATATAAGACACAGCACCTATGTGAAAATGCTCTAGAAGTGAAGTTAAAACTACAAAGGAATGACTGATCATTGGTCTGGGTATCCGCATTGGTCAATAGCAGTGCCATATATTGCTTTATCGATCAAGGTTTTATAACTGCTAATGCCATTGCTTGCAAAAAGTTCCAATGACCCATAGAAGTGAGGAATGTGGATGGATCATCCAATATAGGATGAGGAATCACACACATATGCCAAATCAATGTAAAAATGAAAGTGTTACGATCGGCCCCTTTTCTTTTCTTTCTTCGCTCTCTTTTACCTTGTATTACTCAAACGCGCACAGCCTCTTCTTTTGTCAGCATTCACGGCTGTGCGATTCCCTTATCTCTTATCTCTGACTCATGCGTTCCATGGTATTCCATGTAGTTCTATCATGCATAGCCTTCTGACTCGTTTTACGCCATGCATGACTCGTTCTTCCCTTATCTCCAGTTACCGCATTCGGGCTTCTCTCTTCTTGAGCTGTAGCACTGCTTGGTCTGTGCGCGGGACTCTCTACATATAAATAGGGTGTAGCACAAGCGATGGATCTCCAGCTTGAGCCTACTCAAGATAGCAATCTATTGCGTCTTTGACCCTCTCGCTCCCCTCTGCTCTCCCTTCGAACCACTTGGCCTCACAGCATCTTCGCTCGAGGATACTCTGACCTCGTCTTCGATGTCGCTACATACTCGCCAAGGCAGAGTAGTGACCAGTCTCTGCACATTGCGTGTAGGACCTACGCCCCTCGTCTTCGTCTCGCAGCTTTAGGTTGCGCATCGAGTCTACGGCTGATGCTACCCGCGCCTGTCATAACAGAAAGACAGCAATCAAATAGTGTATTTCTTCCAATTAGTACTTTATGTGTCAAATTTAGCTATGAATGTGGTCTTCTTAGGATATAAGTTTCTTCATCAGTATGATTCATCCATAGATTGGGTGAATCATATGATGAGTTTTAACCAGTATGATGCTGCATGCTCAAGCAATTTCACTGGAAAAACAAAAAACTATAAAGATGGAAGTTCCTGAGGAATTTCATGACTTCTTAGATGTATTTTCAGAACAAGAGTCCACATGAATGCTGCTTCGAAAAATGTGGGACCATGCAATTGATTTGCAACCTAACTTTATACCAAAGAAGGGATGAGTGATCCCTATGTCACAAATAGAGCTTGTTGAGATTTGTAAATTCCTTGATGGAGAATTAGAAAAAGGATATATTAGACCCTCTAAGTCACATCAAATGGTGCTGGGCTTCTTTATCCCCAAAAAAGAGATTGGTGATGGATTATCACTACCTCAATGAAGGTACCATTACAAATGCATATCCATTGCCTTGTATTGATCAGCTGATTGATCAGCTTCATGGTGCTGACATGTTCACCATGCTGGATCTAAGATGGGGATATATGAATGTTTGTATGAAGGAAGGTGATGAATGGAAGGGTGCCTTTGTTACCTCTTTCAGATCCTTCAAACCCCTCGTTATGAATTTTGGATACAAAAATGTGCCTGCTATGTTCTAGGCCATGATGGATGATTTGTTTCATAATCATTATGAATGCGTTCAGGAAGTCTTACAGGTCCTTTGGGATAATAATCTGTATTGTAAACCTTCCAAATGTTTCTTTTTTAGAGATAAAGTCGACTATCTGGGTATGGTTGTATCTAAAGATGGGGTAGACATGCAAAATACAAAAACAAAAGCCATTGTGGACTGGCCCCAACTGCAATCTGTAAAACAGGTTCAGTCATTCTTGAGACTCTGTAATTATTATTGTCAATTCATTGAGAACTTCACATACATATATGGCAAAACTGCTAACAGAGTTGACAAAGAAGGATGTTCCTTGGTTCTGGGGACCTGCTCAAGAAGATGTATATTTATTACTAAAAGAAAAATTCACAAAAGCTCCACTACTCACATACCCCAATAGTGCAAAAGAATTAAGGGTAGAAACTGATGCTTTGGACATCACTACAGGAGCTATGCTCTCAGTCCACTGTGAAGATGGTCTTTGGAGACCCTGTACCTTCATTTCACATTTCTTTGATGCTGCAGAATGAAACTATCCTATTTATGACAAGAAAATGACCACTATTATTTGAGTGCTCAAAGAATAGCAGCACTATCTTATTGGAAGTCCAAGATTTGAAATCTGGACTGATCACAAAAATCTAGAATATTGGTGACTAGGATAAAAATACACCCTACCATCAACATTTTATGCATCAAACCATTTAAGGATCAATTGCCTAGGCAACCAGTCAGCAAGCCTGATGTGGTGCATATTTCTGAAGATGGTTCCAAGGAATTTGAAGTAGAGAGCATTTTTGATTCCCATTCCACTCGACATAAACTCTCCTATTTAGTCAAATGAAAAGAATATGATGTCAGTGATGCCACATGGCAGTCTACTACTGATCTTACCAATGCTCCACTGGCAATAAAAGGATTTCACTGAAAAAATCTGGCAGCACCTCAAAAAGTACAAGGAGTAACTCTTCAGGAATTCTCATTATTATTTTATGACTCCAGTTAATCTAGAATCTCAACCTAAAGATGGGGTAGTGTTGTCATATTCAAACTCCCCAATTTTGTATGATCTCAATGGTGTCATACACCGGCTTATGTAATATGACATCACTGGTCTAGACCAATCATGTGATATAACATCATCAATGACATCAGAGGTCTGGACTCTCTTATCTCTTATCTATAACATTAGTAGTCTAGAACACCTTATATTAGACACATGTAGCTTAGTCAGACTTCACGTATTTAATAGTAGAGTACATATATAAAGCAGCCAAGAGTCAAGCTGAGCCCCAGCTTCGACCTCTTGTGTCTTTGTGACCTAAGTTGTGGTCCTCCTTTTATCCTTTATCCTTTTCTTGTGGTTAGTAGAGATCAATGGTCATGCCCTGCTAGGTCACTTCAATAGATGAGAATAGCCATCTTATTGGCTCATGCAAGCAGTTATTGTGACAAATGGCAATGCAGAGCTGCAGAAAGCAGTGTAGCAATATAATGAAAGGAACAGTCCAGGCATATTGTTCTCACAGCCTACTAATAAGGGTGTGGGATTTTATGTTCAGTTTATGTGGCACATAATCCTGCTGCCCATCACCTTATGACTTTTTAATTAGCAATAACTGCTCAGGCATATAAGCATGAGAGTTAATGCACCATTCAGAGCTATAGTGAATAGTGATCTGAACTACTGTTGTGAGCCATTATTTGAAGATGCTGTAGGCAGAGTAGAGCATTGAACAATTATGCAAGTCAGGTCTAAGGGTTTGGGAAGAGATAAGTGAGTGAGTGCTATAGCTACAGACTGAGAGCATCTGTAGGTAGTGCAGAGCACAACATGGTGCCTCTCTCATTTCTTGTCTTTTATTTGTGTATTCTTAGAACCACTGCCTTTCTCACTCATTTCTTTAGCAGCACCTCACTTCTCTCTTATCATCAATTCCTTATTTCAGTTGCACAGCCCTCACCATAGCTTGGTCTGTATGTAGGACTCCTTATGTCTAAATAGTGTATAGATACTTCAATGTAAGGCAGCTTGAGCCTACTTGAGATAGCACTCTATTGTGTCTTTGACTCTCTCACTTACTTTTCTCACTCTCATCTAATTTACTTGACCTTACAGTGTCTTTGCTCAAGAGTACTCATTTCTCATTTCTTGTTGTCACTACATATGTACTTGCCAAAGCAGAGTAGTGATAAGTTGCTGTGCATTGTGCTCAGGACTCATACCCTTCATCTCTCATCTCAGCCTTGCAGCTTTAGGTTGTACATCAAGTCCACAGCTGACACTACCCATGCCTGTTGTAACACCCTCCATATTTTATAGTATTAGAAATGCTGTTGAAGATAGTAACAGCCTGATTCACTAATTTGTGCCAAGCAAAATGCAATATGTTGTGTTGTACTCTAATATATAATATATAATGTCAGACTTGGTGAAATTTGCTGCATTTTATCATTTTGCATGCTCACATTGCTGAGACAGTCAGGCAAGTGACTCTCTCATGGTAACAGTACTAAGCCAAATAAAGAACCATGTGGTTTTGGTTGTAGCCAATGTAAGTGAAAAGAGCAATGGCTAAGTATGTGATGTACCTTTCTCACACCTTGCCTGCTGTAGCTTAGATCTGTTGTCACCATGTTTTGGTACATCAGTAAAATATATCCCCCTGTACAGCTCTGTACAGGCCACAGAGGTATAGATAGGTTCCCCCCTGTACAGAATTCAAATCTGTACAGACTTATGTAAACTATCTAAACTACAGCGGGCAAGGCGTGAGAAAGGTACATCACGTACTTAGCCATCGCTCTTCTCGCTTGCGTCGGTTACAACAAAAACCACGTGGTTCCGTATTTAGATTAGTCTATGTTAGCGTGCTGTGGAATGTAGGAATGTGGGCGGATGAGTGTTGTGTGTGCGCGCACGAAAAT
>JBBPUL010000893.1:0-13577 GCA_038094675.1 Spongispora temasekensis
GGGATGGGTGAGAGGAGATTGTGGAAGGGGGTGAGAGTGGGGAAGTACCTTTGGCCAGCGCTGAGAGGAGATTGAGGGGTCGCAGTTTATGGGGGGGCATCGAAGTCGATGAGCAGGTGGGAGAGTGTGCTGGAGAGGGGGATCAGGAGGAGGAGGAGAGGTAGGGGGAGGTAAAGTCTACACGAAACAGGGTCGGCAGGGTTGTGCACACTTGGGATGTACTGTAGGTAGGGTGGACAGTGCAATTGGATGTGGCCAGGGCAGGGAGTAAGCATTTGAAGATGTTGTTTGTGGGTCAGTTGTGGCTCCTGCCTCTGCGCCATGCTTCGAGAATGCCCTGGTTGTCTCCAAAAACTTTGAAATGAACATCGGTGGGACCATTGTGGAGAAAGGCGAGGATGAGGAGCTCGAAGCCGATGCTTTTAGCCCAGCCAATGTTGTGCCTGCCTTGTTGCCAGTTTGGATGGAATCGCCAGGCCCTCCAGCGGCCATTGAGAAGAATGCCATTGCTGGAGGAGGTGCTTGCATCGGAAAAGGTGAGGGGGTTGAGGATGGGTTGGGGGAGTGGGTGGAGATGATAGCGATAGCCAGGTGGACCACCATTTGAGGTCATCGGGGGTGCCATGAGGGGGGGTCCTGAGAACGAAGGGGCAGTTGCTGAAGGTAGGGAGCATGGCCTTGAGGTTGGTGAGGTAAGGGCATCCCTTGGGGAAGATAAGCAATGCATGCATGAGTTTGCTGAGGAGGCACTGCACATCGTTTAGGGCATGAGTGTGGTAGAAGGACCAGTCGGCGATGGCCTCAAGGTATTTGATGCACTTAGGTTCGGCAAGAGTGATGGTGTTGTTGGAGAGGTCCCAGATGAGGCCGATGAATGTGGGGCGGAAGGAAAAGGGGATGTCTTTGGACGGTTCCTAGGGGATACCAAGGTCTTGGGAGATGATGTCGATGTTGACTAGGGAGTAGGCAAATGGGGCGTCTTCAAGGGCTCAGGGGAGAAGGGGGGAGCAGTCCTTCAGGGGGAAGGTGCAGTCTTTGTTGTATTCCTCAGTGCGGCCATCGGGGAGGGAACCGCTGTCAAATCAGGCATGTCCTCCTAAGGTGCAGGGTCCCCCCAGGGAGTGGATGCAGTGCACTGCATGGGCACAAAGGGCGTTGTATTGGTGTTTTTTGGGTATTCTGATAAAGAGGTGGTCATCTACCCATCTTAGGATTGGGCCGATGCCCTCATGTCTCATTAAGTCAGCACCGGCACTGCTGATGCTGCCATAAAGGCCACCAGACGGGGCGAAGCCGAAACATGCAGAGGTATCAATTGCGTACTCGTGGTCAGATAAATGGACTACTAAGGCATGCTATTGGGAGAGATGTAGGGGAATGGTGCAGTAGGCCTTGGCAACATCATGAATGGCTCCCTGGGAGCCCAGAGGGAGGAAGGAAAGAATTAGGGATACAATGGGAAAAGTACTGTATGGGGTGGGAAAATTGTTGGCATTGACAAGGGAGTTGATTGATGGAGGGAATGAGGGGGGGTGGGGGAAGGAAAGGTTTTGTATGAGACAGTATTTACCTGGTTTGCCTGGTTTGGGGACCAGTGCAAGTGGGGACGTTTAGAATAGTCCAAGGACTTGTTCAATATCTTCACATGAGAAGAGGACAAGGTATCTTCCTTTGGTGATTACTTTATGTACAATGTCATGAAATATGGAGGTGAGTTCTAATATGGAGGGGTGATTTTGGGGGGAGAAGGTGGAAGGGAGGGAGGGAGGTTGGCATGAAAACCATGGCAGAGGCCATTGTATATATGGGGGTATTGGTTTGTGAGGGACACTGCGGTGAGGAGGCGATGCCACACGTTGGGCTTATATGGGGTTAGCACTAGGGCAGACCTGCATGCAAGGGCATCTCTGAGCACCATGACTCGGGATGCCACAGCCAGAGCATTCATGCTTGGCAGATCTGTGGGGAAGGGCATAGCTGATTGGCTTTTGCCAGTTGCTGCAGAGGATGTGGCCGTCTGAATTGATGAGAGAGCCCTGGGAGTTGTGGCATGAGAAGGCAGGGGTACCATCCCATAGCTTCAGCTCGTTGCACTTGCACACATGGTGGGGGTGGTGGCCAAGGCAGACGGGGCAGGCGGACTTGGTAGTTGGGTCGGCAGTTGCAGGAGCGGTGGTGGAGGGAAAAGGTTTTGGGGGGAGGGAAGTGGGGTGGGAGGGGTTGGAAGGGGAGGGGCAAAAGTGGTGGGGGAAGAATGAATGGGATGAGCAGCAGTGTTCGGGGGTGGTGCCAGTCCACTGTGCTTGGAAGTGGTGAGCACAGTGGGAACAGGAAGGGGAGGTGCTCTAACTGTTGACCAGCGCCTTGACCTGTGTGGGAGCAGGGAGGGGGACAGGAGTGTGTGGGATGATTTCACCTGTGGGGGGGAGGATGGGAGGAGGGGGGAGAGGGGGGGAAAAGAAGAGGGAGGGTGAGGGGATGGGGAGGGGAAAGAGGGGGGGTACTGACCTTGCGAGCGATGCAGGATTGAATGCTTGAGGATACCTCGAAGGAGATAGCATTCATGAGGCTGTCATTGATTAGTGCAATGTTAAAGGCAGATTCAGGATTGATTTTGAAGTCATCATGCCAGGAGCAATGAATCTGGGAGGCATAGAGTAGGACGATTTGGTCGCCGTGGTCAAGGTTGCACATCAGATGGTTCTCGAGGTTCCAGAAGAAGAGGGCAAGGGCGTTGGTGTGCTTGTCTGGCCATTTGGCATCCTTGACTTGGTGGAGGAAGGACTCGTGGAAGCAGAGGTTGTGGTCAGCATGGGCATTACAGGAGGCTCTGACTGAGGCTACCAGCCTTAGAGTGAGGACGTCATTGAAGGTGGAGAGGCCGAAAGCATTGTCTGCTTGGGAGCAGCTAAGATGTGTGGCTTTGGCACAGCCCTTGGGGGTGAAGTACCATAGTTTGATGAACTCGTTTGCAGCAAGTTTGCTGATTGTGTACTGTGATGGGCAGGGGGCAATGATGCTGGAGGGGGTGGTTGGTTTTTGTCAAAGTCACTGATTTTGGGCTTCTTCCTCTTGGCTTCTCTTCGCTCTCTTTCCGTTTCTGCCTCTTAGGCTTGTCAATTAGCTTCCTCCATCTCTTGGTGCTCGTCCTCGCACTGTTGGGCCTCACGTGCCTCTTCTTTGCATTGCAGATTCTAGGCTTCAATGCGGAGAGTGTGGTTAGTGTCCCAGGCTGTGCTGAGTCATTGTATGGCCTGGGGTTCGTCTTCCCCAGTGCCTTGCATCAGCGCTTCACAGACGGGACAGAAGGCTTCAGATGCGAAATCAGGGCAGACTTCGAGAGTTGGGTCGGCCATGGTGTGAGATGAAGAGGGAAAATGAGGGAGAGGGGAGGTGAATGGGTGGATGCAGCTGGTGTATGGGAAGGGAAAGAGTGGTGAGGTGGTGTGACTGGATGAGAGGGAGAGCAAGAGGAGTCAAGGCTGAGGAGAGGAAGGGGACAGAAGAGGGCATGAGAGAAAGAAAGAAAGGTGCCACTTACATACCTCATCCGAAGACTTGACACTACGGGCTGCTTGTGCCTTGCTTGCCCGAAGTGTGGCATACAGTGCGAAACAAGTCAGAAGGCTGTGCATGATAGAACTACATGGAATGTGATGGAATGTATGAGTCACAGATAAGAGATAAGAGAAATGCACAGCCATAATGCTGACTAATTGAAGGGCTGTGCACATTTTAAGTAATACAAGGCAGAAAGAAATAAGAGCGAAGAAGGAGAAAAAGGGGCCAATCATAATATTACCCCCTTAGTAGGGTCAAAACCCTAGTGAGACCTTTTCTACAAATCTTGGCAAGACCTGACGGAAGACCCACACATGTTACTCTCTCTGATGGAGTCGAAGCAGAAGTTGTCATCTTCATCTAATGTTGGCGGGGATCGAGGTGGAGGGACTGGAAGCACGTGGCCAGAGCACTGAGAGCAGCCAGAAGTGCAGAAGGTGCGAGACCAAAAGGATCCCCAGGATTGGTGGAAACTGTGGGAGGAAGTGGAGGAGAAGGATGATCTGGGTGGAAAATGACAGTTGTGGAAGGGACAGGCAGCCTGGGTATGACTGGGGGAGTGGTGGTGGCAAAAGGGACATGTGTGATGAGGACAGTGGACCCAGATATGTCCCAACCTATGGCACATGAAACAGAAGTCGTGGTAGCAATTGTGGTCACTGGGGCAAGGTAGATTGCCTTGTAGAATATGTTGTTAGACTGTGGCTTCCTGAATTTAGTCAAAGCGGGCTTAGAGGGCATCGATAGCCAGGGCTTCCATAGAGTTGAGAGGGGAGGATGAGGTGCTGGATGTGCCATTGGTTGTGGGGATGGAGATGCAAATAATTTTGGAGGGCATGGGAGAAGGGGAATGAATGGCATACCCAGAGATGGCAATATTGGTGGAGATGGAGACTGTGGCAGTTTCTCGAAGGTATCTGTCAATTTCTTGGATGAATTCAAGGTACCTGAGCTGGTGGGCCAGCTCGTGGACATGTCCAAGGGTCCTAGAATGAATAGCCCAAATAGAGGTGCCGATGAGGGAGATGTTATGATGGTCATTGTTAACAAGGGTCAAGAAGAGGTGGGGGAGATGCTCCAGCTGGAGGTAAATCATGAATAGGAGGAAGAACAAGGAAGAGGGGTCAGTGAAGGCTAATATCTCTGAAAACATGTGGGGGTCAGTGAGGAATTCATGCAACGCACTGCGCTCATCATCAGTGGGGTCAGAAGACTGGAGAGTGTGGGCATGGAGGGGGATGTCAACAGAGATTACTGGGGTCAAGGTGTCGGTGGGCAGCTCGAGGACAGGGATGGTATATACAGGGCCAGGGCTAGGAGATGCACTATCTGTTGCCAATACCACAGCATCCTCATGATGAGGAGTGTGGGCCATCTGCGGAGAAGGGGTACATGGCAGTGAAGTAAGATTGTCCTCTGTAGAAGGTACTGAAAAGGACAGAGAAGAGGGAGATGAGACAGATGAGGTAGAGACATTTGACATAGTAAATGAGAAGTAAAGGGGTGAAGGGGTGAAGATGATGGTGGGCATTGTGAGGTGAGGAAGCTATTGCTTTGAGGGAGGGAAGGCCTTTGGGTGGAGGTTCTTATACTCCCGAAGGGCAGACTTTGCATTTTTCAATTCTGTTCTAGAACTCAGGAGTCTTCCTCAGCTGTGTATCCTTTCCATCAGATCAGGAACATGTGGGAGTGGGCTGTTCCTCTGTGGTGCAACACCTTCTCAATTTTGTATTCTTCTTCGCCTTCTATTAGCTCTGGGGGTGGAGCTGAGAAGTTCAGGCCATGGACACTATTTTCGTGATAGGGTGATAAGAGAAAAGCATGGAACACGGGGTGGATCTTCCATGTTGCTGGAAGTCGGAGTCTATATGTCAGGGGGGATAGGATGTCCATGATAATGAAGAGTCCTTCCCTTTTGGGTGAAAAATTGGGTTTGCAATATGGCGATTGAGGTTCTTTGCTTCTAACCACACATTGTCTCATTTGGCAAAAGGGGTGAATGAGCATTGTGTTCAAGATGTCATCACCTGTCATGCAAGTTCATGGGTGGCGAGTGCATCATCCCTGGCTGCGGATAAGGCCTGGAGGTGTTCTTCCAGGGCTGGAAGCAGTGTTTCTGCAAGGATTGTGAGAAGGGCATGAGGTACATGAGGTAGAATGGGGACTTTCCTGTGATGGAGTGAGGATGGTGGTTGTGTGTGAATTCTGTGTGGGTGATATGATCTTCCCACACGGTTGGGTTGTTACCACAGAAAATTTGAAGATAAATTTCAACCTCCTGGTTGACGCATTCAGTTTCTTCATCGGACTGAGGGTGGTACACTGTAGACAAAGACAAGTCATATTGTAGCAGTTTTCCAAGCTTCTGAGCAAAGGTTGACACGAATTGAGGCCTCTGTCAGAGATAATTTTGTCATAGAGGCCCCAGCGATGATAGACTTTGTGGAAAAAGAGGGTTACTACACCCTCAGCAGTGATGTGTTTCTTCATGGGGCATAGAATTACCCCCTTAGTAAGCCCATGGTCAACCATGATCAACAGGCTGTCAAAACCATTAGACAAGGGGAGGTCAGTAATAAGGTCACAGGAGACCTGTTGGAATGGGTGAGAGGCTAGGGATTTGATCGGAATGAGCGGGGGAACAGTGGGATGGGTGTTGGTCTTGTTCTGCTGGCAGATGGTGCAACCCTCAACATAATGGCAGACTTGGGTGGCAAGGCCAGGCCATCAAAAATCATGAGCCATGAGTTGGCAGGTTTTCAGATATCCGGGGTGGCTGGCAGAGGGGTGGTCATGGGTATGTGTGATAACTGCAAGGCAGTCAGATTCGGGGACATAGACACAGTTGTGATAGCAAAGGAGATTCTCCTTAAATTGCCAATTAGAGAGGCGGTTGCGGAGGTTGGGTGCAGTGGCTGGTCCTTCGAGGTCAATGCGAAGGCAGGTGACCAGTTTGTCATCGGCTGAGTGTTTCCAAATAGCAGTTGCCAGGATGGAGTCGACAACATGGACGAAGAGGGTTTTGGGGAGGAGGGTGACTGATGGCTTGGTTGTCCGACTCAGATGAGAGTCGGTCAGGGTGGCGGGAGAGGGTGTCAGGTCCAGAGAGCAAGGAGCCAGGGACATGGGTCATCTTGAGATCGAAGTCTGCAAGATCAAGGAGCCAACATGCTTGTCAGCGGTTGAGGTTCTGTGGTTGATGGAAATACGTCAAGTTTTTGTGGTCAGTGAAGACCTAGACTGGGTGTTGTGAGCTGCGAAGGTAATGTTGCCATGATTTGAGGGCATGGATGATGGCCAGGAGCTCTTGGTTGAAGATGTCATAGTTTCATTGTGTGGGGGAGAACGACTGAGAGAGGTAGGAACAGGGGTGCCAATCCCCATTCGAATCAGTCTGTAGAAGGATAGCACCGGTGGCATCTCATGATGCATTGGTGGCCACTGCGAATGGTCTGGAGAGATCTGGGAGACAGAGGATGGGTCACGAGAGGAAGAGCTTCTTGAGCTCATCGAAAGAGGTTTGGCATTGGGGTGTCCAAAGCCACACAGCAGTTTTCTTCGTGAGGTTAATGAGTGGCTGGGCAACATTAGAGTAGGAGGGTATGAAGTGCTGGTAGAAGTTTGCGAACCCCAGGAATGAGCACATGTCTTTGACCTTTTTGGGGATTGGCCAAGAGGCGATACCGTCAAGTTTAACAGGATCCATAGTGAGTTCACCAGGTTTGACGATCATGCCAAGGTATTCTACCTCTGGTGTGGCAAACTTACACTTGCTGAGATGCAGGTGAAGGTCTAGTTCCATCATACGTTGAAGGACACAGCAGATATGCTCTGTGTGGGATTCATTGTTGGGTGAAAAGATGAGCAAGTCATCCATATAGATGACATGTCATCCTTTGGCGATCATGTCTCGGAAGGAGTCATTCATGAAGCATTGAAAGGTCGAGGGGGAGTTGTTCATGCTGAAGAACATGACTATATGTTCAAAGAGGCCTTTGTGGGTGATGAAAGCGCCTTTTGTATATTGTTGTACCCCCAGCGAATGTCGAATTTGGTGAAAACATTAGTCCTCTTGAGCTTGTTGATGAGGTCAGAGACAAGGGGTAGGTGGTATGCATCACGGATGGTGTGTTCATTCAAGTACTGGTAGTCCTGGCATGGACGGAGCTTGCTGTCTTTCTTTTTGATGAAGAAGAAAGGGGAGGCCTGTGGAGACTTGGAGGGGTAAATCTTTCCCGAGTGAAGGTTCTCATCTAAGAAGGCTTCAGTGGCCTTCTGCTCTTCAGGGAATAGAGGATAGATTTTTCTGATCTTTGGGACAAAGGAATCATCGAGGTTGATTTCGTGGTCATAAGGGCAAGACAGGGGAAGGGACTCACAGTCCTTTTCTTCAAAGACTTTGGCAAAGTCAGAGTACTCAGGAGGCAAGGTGATGTCCTGGGTCTGGGTCCTTGCTTTTTCCACAAGCTTAGTAGCTTCAGAGTAGCGGGCGATGGTGGTCAAAGGCAGGATGTATGGTCCTTCTTGAGTGATACAGTTGATGGAATAGTGGCTGAGGGTCTGGTGCTGCCACTGTTTTTCTGATTGGATGTCTAGGTACATGTGTAAGTACCTGTGGGTTTTAGGCATCATATTGACACACCGGATCGAAGTCTCTCTGAAGCCTTGGAGTGGTGGGGCATGGTAGTGGGAGTCATGTCACTTTTGATTGGTGACATAGGCATAATATAGGTCTGCAGATTGATCTAGGACCTCAGAAACAGAGATGGTTTGCTTTTCCCAATTGATTGTGGGGTTGGCGAGGCAAAGCCAGGGGAGGCCAAGGATGACATTTTCCTTGCCACAGTTCATAAGGTAGAAGAGGACCTTTTGGGTAACCCCTTCTCTGATGGAGATATAGAGTTTGGTGGAAAACAGGATGTCTACATTTGAGTTCGCTGATTGATCCACGTTGCGAATGCAGATTGGTTATTTGAGGCAGGTGCGAGGGAGTCAGTGTTTTCAGGCAAAAGCCCAGTCAAGGCAGGAGATTTCTGCTCCAGAGTCAACAAGAGCAGGAGAGTCAACGACTTTTATGGTGTGCAAGGGTACCATAAGCTGGATGGGGATACACATGGCTCTATTTGATGTGGATACTAATACAGGCACACAAAGGATGAGACATTGGGGAGGTACTTGCATCAAAGAAGTCCTCCCTTTCAAAAATCCTTTATCCCTACTGCTTCTATGTGGATGTCTTCATCGTCATCTTCGTCCATGAGACCAGGTATCTCTTCTTCTGCTTTAGTGACCTTTCGGTCAGCAACCAGGTCAGGGCATTGGTGGCAGTGTTGGGGCTTTCAAAGTGAGCCTTAAACTTCTTGATGAACTCATCCCAAGACCCTAGGGTCATGTTGGTCCCTCACATGCTTTCCTCCATGAAGATATCAATATCTGCCCAGGTAAGGGCACTCCCATTGTTCATAAACGACAGGGCAAAACCTATTTTCTTTTTGTCTGTGGAGTAGATGTCAACATTTACGGCGAGGTACCATTATACAGAGCAAAGCCAGGGTATGACATTGCATTGTTTGCCTGAGAAGGCATTGGGTTGGGTGAGGCGGAGTTCAGTGGGTTTTGAAGACATTGGGGGTGTGGGGTTTGGGCTAGGAGGTGAGGAGCACATGGTGGTTCCGGAGCTGGGCTGGGGGGCATAGTGGACCCACATTTTAAGTAATACAAGGCAGAAAGAAATGAGAGCGAAGAAGGAGAAAAAGGGGCTGATCATAACACTGAACAGGCAACTGAAGACTGGACTGGACTGCAACTGTTTGAGACTGGACTGCAGTTGTGAGTTGCCACACTTGAGGATCTACCTGGTTACCAGTTGCCTCCTTTGGAAAAATTACATGGACTGGTCAGCAACCGGTCACAACCAGTCATCATCACAACCAGTCACAGTCATGAGGCAACTGGCCTATAGTCAAAATCAAGAACCAATGTAGGTACAAAGTCAAACTACAACTTGACTACTTCATCAACTCTATCCTATGATATGAGTTCTTCATCTTGAATTAGAAGTTCTTCAAACTCTACTACCTCTTTACAGACAGATGAGTTCTCCTGAGCATAGTTGATGACTTTGGATCGCCAACTATGCTTTAAGAGTTGTAGTTGTTCAAATTTGTTGGCATCCAGTCTCAATCGATGGTCAGTTGCAACCTCGGCACCTGCCAAAAACAGCTGCTCACAGGGCACTGAGGTTGCTGGTATTGTGCATACATCTTTGGCAACACATGCAAGAGTTGGATATTGTTGGAAGTGAGCTAAATATTAGTTAGTGTGATAATAAGAAGGTTAACATCAAGAAAAAACAAACCACCCACCACTGGATGATGTCTGTATCCTTGTTGACATTGGATGGCATGTCATTGAGGTACCAGCACAACTCCTCCTTTCACCCACCACTACCTACATGAGAGGACTCTTGAAGAAGTTGATGGCAGTGGCAATCGTAGTCAGACTCAAGAATACTGTGTACCAGGGATGCTGTACGTTCATGGGCAACCATGTCACCCAAGTCTGCATGCTCATTCCAGTACTCCTCGATTGTTTTTTCAACAATCTTCAGAGTGTCATCACACCAGTCCCTCACATGGCTATTCCTGGCAGCTATTTCTCTTTTTTGTTCTTCAGGGCCACCCCAGGCCATCTTGATATATGTCAATTTATAGTATGGGTGTAGTACTAGTAGTGATGTCGACGTTAGTACAACACATCATATAGTTGGAAACTTACCGAGTGTGAGAACATACACATCCTTCTCATTGAACTTGTGGTAATATTTCTTGAGTTTGTCGAGTCCACATTCAATGGCATCCCTGTATAGTGCATACTTGTTGAGCACAAGCTTCTCTTCCCATGCAGTTAGGAGTGCCTTGAATGCCAGAATAGTGAGCCAGAGGACTGGGCAAACATTGGCAGAGAAGAGGTGTTGGATGTCATTTGCGTCAGAGATGATCATCTGCACATCATTGATGTGCTCCCAATCCTGTGGCTTGAGGGCGAATGCAGTCCAGGGAATGTGTTTGACATGCTGACCGGGACATCTGAGTGATGTGATTGGGCCAAAGAGCTCGTCTGCAGAGTTTATGAATAGGTTGATAGGCTGTATTGTTTCATAACATCAGTGGGCAATAATAGGATATGAAAAGCATATATACCATTTGTAGATGATAGGAATGACCAACCATTCCATCAGCAGTGCCCCAACACACATTGCTATGGAGTGGTATTTTGAGGGGAGTCTCAATCCCACACTCATGCTGCAGATGCTTGAAGCAGGCCACGTGTTGCCCAGATGATTGAATCTTGACAACAAGCGTTCAGAGCACAGCTGTAACATTAAGGGTACTGCCAAGAACTCCATTTTTAGGTAACATTGGGTCAAATTCCCAGATGGCAGTAGTGGTCATGACATGGGTGATTCTGGTCATGACACTCATGAAGGAAGTGATGGCAAGGTCGATGACATGCACAAGGCATGGGAGACGATGTTGGTTGGGGTTGAAGGAGTAAACTTGCTGGAAATGAAGAGCCATTTCGATGTAGTTACATGTTGTGTCATTGTTACTTGTATTGTCTGCAGTAATGCAAAAAAGCTGTGGAGGATTAGTTTCACCTTTAAAATGTGAGGAATAGCAGTAACTCACTTTGGAAACAATTTTGCTCTCGAAGATGCCTGCCTGCTTGCACAACTTAACAAAATACTGGCCAAGGTTGTTGCCAGTGTGAGCGCCTGCGATTGCATAGAATGCGATTACCTCACTGCATATCTCCCATCCACCCGAACTCCCTTTACGATCCTCAATCTAGTGGGCTGTGATTTCCATGAATGAGGCTTTTGTCTGGTCCACTGACCAGAGGTCAGTCATAGTTAAAACTCGGCCAGTTGTTGGTGCCTGATGCAACATGAATTAGATAGAATGAATGAAGAACAAATAAGTGTTCTTACCAAATTTTTTTCCTTGAGACATTCGATGAAATCAATGAAAGCATTGTGGATGTAGGTTGTGATGTCATGAGTTGATGGCAAGTCAGCCGATTTGGTATCAGGCTGCATTGCTACTAAGCAATTCCTAAATAGCACCTTGTTTGTGACTACTAGACTCTGTAAGCAAACAGTAAGTCAGTCACTACACTTTCAAATGTGGACTACATGACTCACTTAGTTATCACACACTATAAATTTGGCCACAGCTTTCAGCACATCATCTCTCTTGAACTCTCTGGGTCCTGATGTCCTTTGGACCACCCCATCCAACGTCTGCTGGCCCTCCCTCACTGGCTCAAGCTCGATCTCTCACAACATTCCTCAGTATCAAGTGGTGATTCTCCCTCAAGTTCTGCGCAGTGCAATGCTCTCGGTACAAGGCATAATGGCCATGAATGTGCTACCAGCACGATGAGTTGGAGCCCACATGGAATGTTTTATGTTTTCCATGTTTTTTTATGTATGTTTCATCCTCTCTTTAGTATGTGGTAAGTACTCATTGATACTACATACCTTATTTCAATTCACACTCACTTGCAGACATTGCACCAACATCCTTTCAGGACCTCAATACTTCCATCCGGATGGCAGAACTTGACTTTGCAGGTGTCGGAAAAGATGGTGAGTAAATCTTTGGCATGCTCCTTCTTCACTGGCTGCATTCCATATTCCAATCCTGTATTGTCTTCTTTAGATGAGTTTCGAGTCTGCTGTACTGACATCAGTTCTCTAGCTCCTCAAAGATATGTTCAACCTCACCTTGTTGTTCTTTCCACCATCACATCCAGCTGCAATGCCTTGAACATGAATGCCTGCAGCTCTCGATGTCAATTCAACAACCTCTTCATTGCTATCTGCCATGGGTAAGTCTACATCTCATCTTCAATCTCAGACCTTCTAGAGTGCTGAGAAATGACTGAGGTATGACGAGAAGTCACAGGAATAGAAGAGGCATGAGACCCTACTGATGAATGATGAGATGCAATGGACGAACGACAAGACACAACTGACAAATGATGTGAGCGAATAGATTGGGCATCTGTCGGACAGTGATGCTTTTGTGATGGTAAGTCCCTGTACAATTGTTCCTTGTTGCTATCTGATTCATTCTCAATCTCTGTCCATCCATCAACTGATGCATTACAGTGGCATTTATGCTTTGTCATGTTGCTCTGTCTCGGTGACCTAGATGCTCGTAACTTTGCCACCTTCTTCAAGTTTGACTGTGGTGAGTCTGAGAAATGACCTTCTCAGTTGGTCGCTGGTCACGTCCAGACCTTTGAATAGTAGTCATGGGCAGGGGATAATGAGGAGAGAGATTGCAAGTGGTGGAAAATTATATCCGCTGCTCCCCAAATTGTTTTTAAACGAGGTGACGCATGGCAAACACATTGTGTGCTCAAGTACTACTATGTAGCCATATTCCTATGTACTTGCTAGTTAGCTTGTAATTAGTCCCTGAACCAGTCTCAACCAGTTATTCACAAGTTGGCAACTGGTCCACCAAGTAACTGGTTGTAATCAGTTGCAACTGTATGTGCAACCACAAGCAACTGGTTGCCACCAGTCTTGGTCTCGGTTGCCAATTTTTTCAAGTTTCAAAGACTGGACCGGACCGGACTTTAAAACACTAGTGGCAAGGATAGAAACTGGACTGGTGGTAGTGGGGTCATTAGAGTAGGAGATGGTTCAGGCCATCATTATGGCATGGAGTTCAACTATGTTGGTGGCCACATGTGTGGAGCAAGGAGGAGGCATGCCATGAGACTACACAGGCCTCTAGTATTCAATGTGCTGAATGGATGTCATCATGGCTGCAACAAATCAGCACCATTCATCAGCAAAACCAGGATTTCGCCATAGTGCTCATAGTGTTCATAGTGTTTCATAGTGTTCATAGTAACTCATAGTAATTATAGTACTCATAGTATCATAGTGCCATAGTGTCATAGTGTTCATAGTGTTCATAGTAACTCATAGTAAT
>JBBPUL010000894.1:0-13565 GCA_038094675.1 Spongispora temasekensis
GTCAAGGCTCCCATGGACTATATAGCATGACCAGTGTGTGTATCATAATGATATGTTTTATGGCACTTTTTATAATAGATAAAGCTATATATAGGATTATCATTTCCTCTTCAATTTCCTGATGCATGAGCAAAGTTTGAAAAGTGATGGAATAGACAATAGCGCACCTGGGAACCTTGGGAACTGATAATGCCCGCCCACCTGCAGAGCTTGACAAAGTATTGGCAAAGGTTCTCGCCAGTGTGTGCACCTGCAATCACATGGAACGCGATGACCTCACTGCATAGTTCCCATCCACCCTGACCATCATCCTTGATCCACTGCGCCGTGAGACCCATAAACGAGGCTTTGGTTTGGTCGACTGACCAGAGGTCGGTCGTAGTTGAAACACGGCCAGTTGTGGAAGCCTAATAAAATAAGAATTAGATAGCTTTGGAAGAATATATGTTATTCTCACCATAATCGTTTTCTTGAGCGACTCTACAAACTTGAGGAACGTGTTGTAGATGTACGTCGTAATGTCATGAGTTGATGGTAAGTCAATGGTCTTCATGTTTGGCCACATCGCAACTAAGCAATTCCTAAACAATGCCTTGTTTGCGACTACAAGACTCTATTTACAATAAAGGTAAACCATTAAGTAATTGTGTTACCAAAAGTAAAGTGCTGACAGTTTCACTTACTTGGTCGTCACACACGACAAACTCAGCAACAGCTTTCAACACGCCCTCCCTTGTGAACTCCTTGGGCTTTGATGTCCTTTGAACCGTCCCATCCAGTATCCATTGCCCCTTCTTTGCATTTATTTGCACCTTCGCAATATCATGTGGCATTGCGTGGTGGTTTTCTTTCAGGTTCTGTGCAGCGCAACACTCTCGGTACAACTCGTAATGGCTATGAATATGCTGCCGACATGAAGAGTTGGAACCAATGTGAAGCGCTTTGCGTTTTCCATGTTTTTGGATGTACACTTTGTCTTCTCTTTGGCATGCAGTAAGTACTCATTGTCTTCTAATAAATTCACACTCACTTGCAAACGTTGCACCAATGCCCCTTCAGGACCTCAACTTTGCCGTTCGAATGACAGAACTTGACTTTAACCCTATCGGAGAAAATGGTGAGCAAGTCCTTGGCATGCTCCTTCTTTATGGGCCGCCGTGCTTCGTATCCTGTTCCAGTATCTTCCTCCAATGAGTCCTGCATACTGACATTAGTACTTTAGCCACTCCAGATCATCAATATCCAGCCTCACCTCATTTCCCTTGTCGCCACCATCGTCTCGAGGAGGAACTTCATTCTCAGCCCTCGCCGATGTCAACTCATTATCACTGTCAAGCAAGGCCACTGACTCAATATCGGACCTTCCAGAGTGATGCGACACAACTGATGTACAACGAGAAGCAACCGATGTATGACGAGAAGCAACCGATGTGTGACGGGAGGTAGCTGGAACCGAGACATATGAAGTGATGGATGAACGACGAGACGCAACTGAGGAGCGACGTAAGTGAACAGATTGGGTGTCATTGGGTGTAGCCTTGGTGCCAGAACGGTGACGCTTCCGCACTGGTGAGTTGACACCATGTCACTCGACTTGGAAACTTTCATCTAACTCTTCATCAATTTGTTCCTCGGATTGCTCAGTCGATGAATCGCGGTGCCGCTTTTTCCCCTTGCCCTGTTTTGCTGTTCGGGGTGGCCGTGGCTTTGCCACTTTCCTTGACCGTGGTGATGCTCAACTAATGACTTTTTTGGTAGGTCGCCGGTCACGCCCAGATTTTCGAAGAGAATTCGACATGACTCAGAGGTTAAGGAGACGATACAAAAAGTGGGTGGGGAAATTTTCAGCCCTGCTATTAAGTTATTATATAAGGCAGCGCATGGCAAGCACATTGCACAATGTTTGGTACTTAGTTTACAGCTCGCTAATCAGTATTTCTGACTTGTCCCGACCTGTTCAGTCAGTCCTGACCAGTCTCAACCGGTTATGACAAGGTTGCGACCGGTCAGTGTAGTGACTGGTTGCAACCGTACTGGCAACTGAATGCAACTGGTCATCATCGGTTGCGGTTGCGGTTGCCCAGTCATGCTAGATACAAAAAACTGGTTGCGGTCCGGTTGCCCAAAAAATGGAAAAAAAACCAGACTGGACCGGACTTTAGAACACTAATTACAATGGCATTAAAACGAGCTGCTGTCATGCCCTGAGTCACAGTAGCTGAAGTGACCTAACACAAGACATGACCGTCAGCCTCTACTAACCACGAAAGAGAAGGAACTAAGGATGGGGGACCGTGACTTAGGTCACAAGACACAAGAGGTCAAAGCTGGGGCTCAGCTCGACTCTTGGTCAGTCTTATATATGTTTACTACTATTAAATACATGAGGCATTAGTAAGCTACATGTGTCTACCATGAGGTGGTCCAGACTAATGATGTCATAGATAAGAGATAAGGAGGTCCAGACCTCTGACGTCTTTGATGATATCATATCACGTGATCAGTCTAGACCACTGACATCATATTATGTAATGCGGTGTGCCACACCATTGTGACGAGAAAAAGGAGGCAAGTTTGAATAGGATTACAACACTACCCCATCTTTAGGTTGAGATTCCAGATCAACAGGAGTCATAAAATAACAATGCGAATTCCTGGAGAGTAACTCCTTGGACCTTTCTGGGTGCAGCCGGGTTTTTTCGGTGGAATTCCTTAATTACCAGAGGAGCATTGGTGAGATCAGCCGCTGGCTGCCATGTGGCATCACTAACATCGTATCCTTTCCATTTTACTAAATATGAGAGTCCATGTCTAGTGAAGCGAGAATCCATGATGCTTTCCACCTCAAATTCCTTGGAACCATCTTCGGAGATATGTACTACATCAGGCTTGCTGACTGGTTGTCCAGGCAATTGGTCCTTGAATAGTTTTACTCGAGAAATATTAACAGTGGAGTGTATTTTTATTCTGGCCGGCAGTTTGAGGGTCATCATGTTAGGAGAAGTTTTCAAAACTTCGAATGGTCCAATCCATTTTTGCGTGAGCTTCACCGATGTATACGGTAATTGTAGGTGCTCTGTAGATAACCAGACAGAATCGCCATTTTTGTATTCTGGTGCAGCCGACCACTTCTTTTCTGCTTGCACTTTCATTTTTTCGGCATTAGCATGAAGGGCATTTTCTACTTCGATGTGTGCTTTTCCTAACTCTGTTTGGAATCAGCCAGCAATAGAAGGATCATTTTTAATTTCAAATCCCATGCATGGCATGTAATTTTGAGTGACTGCAAAGGGGATGCTTCCTGTAGCACGCATGACAGTATTGTTGTGTGTGAACTCCGCTAATTTAATGTATTCCAGCCAAGATTCCTGATTTTTGGATACATAGCATTGGAGATATTGCACTAAGTCACAATTTATGCATTCGGTTTGCCCATCTGTTTGTGGGTGATATGCTGTAGAGAGTCTTTGTTCAATCTTAAGCAATTTACACAACTCTGTTGTGAATGCTGAAGAGAATTGTGGTCCTCTATCAGATACTACTGTCTTTGGCAGTCTGTGCTTGCACCATACATGGTCTCGAAACAAGATAGCCAGATCTTTGGAATTGATTGATTTCGAACATGGCGTAAACACCACTTCTTTAGAGAATTGGTCTACAACTACGCAGACGGCATCCATGCTATTTATCAGAGGAAAACCTGAGATGAAATCAACTGATATATCCTCCCAGGGATGTTTCGGAATAGGTAATGGCATTAGTTTTCCTGCTGGAGGACGTGAGGTTGTTTTAGACTGTGCACATATCTGACAGCGATCAACGTAGTCATTTATCTCTTTTTTCATCTCAGGCCAGAATAAATGCTGAGAAATGGTAGAAATACAGGAGGTACGAAAACATGGTTGGAGTCATTAATAAAGACTGATTGTTGTTCATCGAACCAGCACGTTACTGATGAAGGTATTTTTAGGTTTTTTGACATTTTCTGTAACTTCTCCAGGAAGGGTGATTCTAAATGTACGTTATTGATGATGACCTGTGGTGGTAATACCATGATATTTTCATTGAGGTTCTGCACTGCATCACCATGATCTGGTCGTCTTGATAAAGCATCTGCTCTAGTGTTTGTTGACCCAGGTTTATAAATTAGGACATAGTTGTATTCTTGTAACGTAGCATGCCATCGAGCTTGGCGTGGTGATAGAGTTTGTGGTTTTTTCCAATATTCGAGATTTTTGTGATCCATCCAGATTTTGAATCGTGGACTTCCAATTAGATAATGATGCCATTCTTTGAGTGCACGAATAATAGCGGCCATTTCCTTGTCATAAATAGGGTAATTTCTTTTGGCAGCATCAAATGAATGAGATATAAAGGCACAAGGCCTCCAGAGGCCATCTTCACAGTGTACAGATAGCACTGCTCCAGTGGCAATGTCTGATGCATCTGTTTCTACCCTTAACTCTTTAGTACTGTCTGGATATTTTTTTTAATGATAGGTAGGCTTCTTCTTGCGCTGGTCCCCAGGACCATGGTATGTCTTTTTTCGTTAACTCTGTCAATGGCTTGGCAGTATGCGCGAAGTTTTCTATAAAGTGTCGATAATAATTACAAAGTCCCAGAAATGATTGCACTTGTTTAACAGATTGCGGTTGGGGCCATTCTGCAATTGCTTTAGTTTTATTATTTTGCATATCTACCCTGTCTTTAGATACAACCATACCCAGATAGTCAACAGAAGATTTGAAAAAGAAACATTTCGATGGTTTACAATAAAGATCGTTATCCCGTAAAACCTGCAAGACTTCACGGACATGCTGTGCGTACTCGGCACGAGACAGACCAGTGGTAAAAATGATCAGATCGTTGAGGTAGGCACCAGTGTCATTATAGCAATCATGAAATAAATCATCCATCATAGCCTAGAAAGTAGCAGGCACATTTTTGTATCCAAAGTACATGACCAGGGGCTCAAATAACCCAAAGGGGGTGATGAAGGCACCTTTCCATTCGTCGCCTTCTTTTATGCGGACATTAGTATAACCCCAACGTAAATCCAGCGTGGTGAACATGTCGGCACCATGAAGCCGATCAACCAGTTGATCAATACGCGGCAATGGATAAGTGTTTGTAACTGTCCCGTCATTTAGGTACTGGTAGTCCATTACCTTTTTTCCATCTTTTTTAGGGATAAAGAATACTGGCGCCGTTTGAGGCGATTTGGAAGGATGAATGTACCCTTTTGCAAGTTCTCCATCCAAGAATTTTCGTATTTCAAGCAAGTCTGTTTGCGACATGGGGATAACTCATCCTTTCTTTGGCACGAAGTCTGGCTGTAAATCAATTGCATGATCCTAAGTTTTGCGCAATGGCATGCATGTGGATTTGTGTTCCGAAAATACATCTAAAAAGTCATGAAATTCCACAGGAACTTCCATTTTGATTTGTTTTTGTTCGTCCAGCGAGATTTCATTTACACACACGGGGTCGTACTAGTTGAACGTCATCATGTGATTTACCCAATCTATGGATGGATTGTACTGTTTTAGAAATTTGTATCCTAGAAATACTGCATTTGTAGCTAGGTTGGATACATATAAAGTTAAAGGGAATGAGTAAACAATTTGGTTGCTGTCTTTCATTTCAGCGTATACATTACATACGTGGGTAATGCCTCTTCCCATGTTAGCGGATCCATCTGTGTTCCTGACTTCAATGGGCCTAGCCAATTCATCACATGCGATAGCATTGGCAGTAACGAAGCCTTGGTCGACAAAACAATGAGTAGCACCGCTGTTGACTAAAGTGGATACCCAGACCAATGATTGGTCATTCCTTCGTAGTTTTAACTCCACTTCTAGAGCATTTTCTCATAGATGCTGTGTCTTATACAGCATCATTCGGATGTGCTGAGGGGTTTCATAATTTATGTCTTTTTTTTGTATTTGCGCGAAATTAAGTACCCAATGTTTTTCTTCTGGGGCCGAGCCCAATTGAGACTTCGCAGCGGAATATTTATCGGATGGGCGGGCTACCATATCGAGATGACAGTTCGTGTGACAGGAATGAGACAGGCTCATAGTTTTCATTCTGAGCCATTTTGGCAAGTTCTTGCATGTCAAACACTTTATAATTAAAGGATGCAGACAAATCGACAGAGTTAATTACAGGGGCAATTTCTTCCCATTCAGGCTCATTGTAATACGTATCAAAGAAATCTGAAACTGGTATATAGTCCGAAGTACTATTTTTTGTATTTAATGAATTTTCGTAAGTAGAAACAGTACTAAAAGAAATATCGTCCGAGACCTCAGACACCCTCATATCTGAAGTCGGCATCAAAAACCCGCCTCAGCGCGTGCTTCAACTGTGAGCCTATCTCGCCAGTACGCTTTGGCTTCTTCCGTCATCCATGCCTGATGATGGGCTGTTACCGCAGGTTGCGGAGCTTGTGGGGGTGGAGCGGAGACTTGCTGCTGTTGTGGGTGCCAGGATGCAGTGGGGTACCCTGGAGCTTGCAGAGGGAGAGAGGAAACTGCCTCTCTTGCCTCGTACAAGGCATGATTGTGGGGGTGATGAGAAGGGTTTATAGGACACATTGCCCAGATATGTCCTTTTCTTTGACAACCAAAACATGTTCGATTATCAGGGTGGAAGATGTGCAGGGGGTTTGGCGATCTATCTCCATAGGAGCGCCTTGTCCGGGTTGGGTACCGGTTGGAGTAAATCTTTATCCCGGCACAGGGGGACGAGGGAGCGGATGAGCACCAAAAGGTCGAGCGCTTGGTGTTCGAGGAGCAGCGGGGCTGATACTTGGCCTGGCCAGGGCAATTCTATCAAACTTTTGATTAATTGCAGTGTAGGCTTCAACCAAGCCTGCGAAGTCATCGTCATCGAGTGCCTTTCCATGCAACTTGTGTTCGATGTGAATTTTGTATTGCACCGCCCTTTTTAGTAGGTGCACTGCTTCCTTGTTACTACATTTGGCATCTGAGAACAACGCTGAGAAGTCTCTCATAAAGAGAGTGAAGTTGCCCATTTGTTTAAGATTTAATAATTTTTTATAGGCCTCGTGGTGAAGCATGCCTATTATGAAGTATGTCGTTATTTCTTTTTCTATGTTGGCTACTGAGGGCCATTCATCAACATCTTTATCACCGAACTCCTCTAAGGTCTTTATTGCGAAGGGTGCGGCGTCGCCCACTAAGCGGGTTACTACCGCATAAGTCTCTTTGCGCTTGTCGAGACTTTTGACCTTTAAGTAGAGTTTCATTTTTGCCCACCATAGATGAAACATTGCTTTGTTCCCATCCCATAGACTGGGATCTCCTATCGTTCGTTTCGCCTTGGTGGTAACATTGAGTTGCAGACTCAACAACTGGTCAGTGAGGTCATCTATTTTCTGGTTGAGCAACCCTGACATTTTTGGTTATATGGAAGGTGGCGGTGGTGGCATATGGGTTTGGTGAAGGGGGAGTGGAGCGATGAGCATCAAAAAAAAGTTGTAAAAGATGAGGGGGAACATTGGCGGCTTCTAACTGAAAACCCATGTTTCCAGTCCAATCCCACTCTGGTTTGGGGGCTACTTTATGGATGGCGAGGAATTCATAGCCTATAGTGCACATAAAAGGAAACCTGCTTGCCACTACCACGAAGAGGGCTCCACAGGGGTTTCATCTCACAAGGACGAGTCTTGTATACTGGCTCGGGACCGGAGAGTCAGAGGGGGGAGGAACTGGATTCTGCCTGGCTATGGCTGATGTTTTAGTACACCGAGACTGTAGATCTTACAGAAGAGTCTATGATTCTGCTGGATTGCACTGCCCAGAACAGCTGCACTGACCCACTATGTGCGATAGGGATTGATCATTATTTGCTGGCGACCAAGCGTGTCCTCTCGAATGAGGTCAAAGCCTTGGCAAAGTGAACCAGCTATAGCACCCAATGTGTGCAGCTCAAACGGTTTTGTATAGGAGTCATTGTCTCCTAGCTGTCACATAGCAAACACACTCCCAATAGAGTGATGACCACTTTACGCCTGTGGATCGGCTTTCCGACAGTGAGTAAGAATGACGAGCAGGGCGCTTGTGTAACCGGCGCGAGCAGAGGCAGACGTAAGGGGCAGCTTCAACCTAATGAAGTGACCTAACACAGGACATGACCGTCGGCCTCTACTAACCACGAAAGAGAAGGGACTAAGGATGGAGGACCGTGACTTAGGTCACAAGACACAAGAGATCGAAGCTGGGGCTTAGCTTGACTCTTGGTCGGTCTTATATATGTTTACTACTATTAAATACATGAGGCATTAGTAAGCTACATGTGTCTACCATGAGGCAGTCTAGACTAATGATGTCATAGATAAGAGATAAGGAGGTCCAGACCTCTGACGTCTTTGATGATATCATATCACATGATCAGTCTAGACCACTGACATCATATTACATAATGCGGTGTGCCACACCATTGTGATGAGAAAAAGGAGGCGAGTTTGAATAGGATTACAACAGTAGCCATCGTGTCAGTTCCATCATGGGTGTCTCATTCCTAGTTCTCCGAGTCCACACCGTGGCACACCATCCCTGTTTGTTGTGTTGCTGTCAAGGTCATTGTGTCTCATCATAGCCATCTGGTGCTCTCGTCGTCCCGTGGTAGTAGACACTGTCATGGAAATTGTCATGTCAGCATGCCAAGTCATGGTCATGTCATGTTGCACATTATCATTGAGTGCCTTGTGGCAGTCCTTGTCTCGACGTCACGGCATACTATTATCATGGTTGCAGCTTGAATCGTCATGCAAGGCTGGTGTTGACCACCAGTCAACGTCATCGGATGTTGCATCTCCGTTCGCCCTGAGATGGCCCGTTCAATGTGTGCACAGGAGATGCAGAGTGGAGGGATCGGTTGTCATTGCAGGCTTCATGAGGGTCGGGAAAACCTGCTGCTCATGACCTTTGGGTCTACCAGTGTGTCATGTTGCCATGTCGGGGGGTGTGTGGTTTGTGTTGTTGTTGTTGTTACTGGCCAGTGACTTCTGCATTCCTCGATGTTATGTGTGAGGGAGTGGAATAAGGGGTGTACGTGCATGTGCACAAAAGAGGAAGGATGAGAGAATGAGAGTCACTGGCCATACAGTCAATGTTTGCACAAATTTATGTCATACATATTTATCAAGTATGCACAAGCTTGAACTTGAAGTCAAATAAATATACTCAAAAACATTCATATCACTCAAAGTGGAGAACATTCATCGTGATGCTGTCCATCCACCAGAGCCGCATCTGTGTATATAAGGTTTAAACATCTACCAAGGAAATGTAAGTGAATCCATGAACCTAAATGCTGGGCAACTTCAGCTTCTTTGTGGGCGATAGCAACTGTCCTGAATCAGGTGTTGTGATGAAAGGTGCAATTTCAAACCCTTGGTCTTTGACAGAGTGACAAACATGGCCCAATCCCTGATGTGCAATGTCTACCTGCCTCCCCACTTGGGAGGTGAGCTCTTCATATAGCTGACCCAAAATGGCATGTTCTTCTGCAAGGTACAAAGTGAGGCAATGTTCTGCTTGGATCACCTTCTTACGCACAGCTGCAGCTGCTAGCCAGATTGATGCCTCCTTTTGGGAGTTAATGGCTGGTAACAGTTTTCAACGTGTCAACATCCAGTGAGCATATACAATTTGGTACTTATACATCATATCCTTCGAATCAGAGTTTGGATTAAGTGCACAGGGGGCTGAAGGCAGGCAAGAGAAGACAGTCAGAAGGTTGGATGGTGAAATTGTAGTGGGATTCAAACCGTTCAGTGGGAAGTCACCGGGTGACCCAGACTCTAAGTCACAATCAGACTCAGAGTTGGTAGTGGCATCATCCAAAGTTCCATCAATCCCAGTTGAAAAGCTTTGGTTGACCTGAGTGGATACATTGGGAGCCTGGAATTTAACTTGCAGGAGCCATTGAAAGAAGACATGGGATGAAGCAGAGGGGAGTTTTTGCAATGGTGGTTGATGGACTGAGTGAGTATTCGTGGTGCGTGGATATGCTTGTGAGATAGGCATTACATAGTTTGTGTCTATCTGCCCCCCTTTCTGCATTGGAATAAAGCCTGAGTGGTCTAGAATTGTGGGATGAGTATATGATGTGAAGCATAAGACACTTGCAATTTTCCTCCCTTCATGCTTATGTAAGTAAGGCAAGTCAATGCAACACGACGAGGCATATTATTCCCAGTGTGGAAAGGCCTTTAAAAATGGAATTCAGCTCCAAAGACACTTGAATCAGCCGCAAGCTAAGTGCCATCATCAGCCCATGGTTTTTGTAGATCCATTGGACCTTCTGGGGCACTTCACTCTGAGTCGAACTCCCGACTCTGAGTCCGAGTTGGATGTGGACATGGAACACTTCCATTGGCAGCAAAGATCAGACACACCTTATAGTAGGGAGTCAAATCTGAACCACTCCAGAGATGATAGTATGGAAAGCATTGACCTGGCTGGGGGTGCTCCAGTCCGTGACTATTTTCCTGGGGCAGCCAGAATTGTGGACCAAAATGGGATCAAATTCATGGATGCGTTCGATCAAGACATGTATTTAGATATTCAAAGCTCAGACAATCTTTACTATCCATTTGCCAATCGTCCTGAATGGGAACTAGCAGAGTATTTGCTCATGTTCAATCTAAGTATGGCTGCAATAGATTGTTTTTTATCCTTAATGTTGGTGAGTTTCACTTGCTTGCAAGACAATTCCCTTCAAGTTCCCTCGTAACCATGATTATTTTAGGTCAAACGACTTCAACTTTCATTCCAGACTGCATCAAAGCTCTGTGGACTTGCGGAGATCCTACCCAAAACCCCTCCATGGAAATGTCATTGTATTGCCATCTTGCACGATATGAAACATCCCATAAGGCTATTTTATAGGGACACACTAGAATGTTTGCAAATACTCCTCAGCAATCCTCTGTTCACAAACAAGATTGACTTTTCCCCCTACTGTGTCTTCACTACTGCTTCAAGTGAGAGAGGACATCCTGAAAATGCTCATATGTTGCTCAACTATTTGTTGGACTTGTTGTGTCAAATACTTCATGATCTAGCTGTGCAATGCAAGGTGGCAAGCCAATCACATCATTGTGAAGGCAGAAATAGAAGCAATCGATCTCACCATCAATCAGATCATGAGACAGCCTGTGAATATGATGTACTCACCTGCCACCATCAATGCAACCATGCTCCATGCCCTCTTACCCAAAGCCAGCTTAAACATTCAAGAGCTCACCGACAAAACCCACCCTCTGTCAATAGCAATGCAGCCTCTGAGTCGGATACAGACATTGAACTTCCTCTGCCATGATATAAGGCAGCAGAAAAACAAGGTTTCTGGCCAGTTATGTGGAAATGGTTGATTGATTATATGAAGACTGAGTTTCGTGTTCACTTGGCTACTTGTGATGCATTTTCTGATATTCATCGTGCAAAACAATATGTGATTTTGGGTATCATTCAACAGATTTTCAAGCACTACAAGGAAAACCAGATAAAGCTTGAAGACTGCATGTTTCCCTGATATGAACAAGAACTCTATACACTTGTATGTCTTTCATTTCTGGTGGTGGCAGGTTAATGATTGGTAATAGATTTACAATGACACTTTGACTTTCTGTTGCAAGATCAAGAAGATCTGCTTCCATGACATTGCTGACCTTTATAAATTGAAGCCACCATCAAATCTCAATGAGGACAAGTCTATCAAATGGGTCAAAATGTGAGCATTGGATTTGATTCAAGGAGCTCAATTTCTTCGAGGTCCTCGTAATGAAGAGGTAAAATATCCAGTTTCATCTATGACAGTGTATCCTGATGTTTGTAAGGGCATTGAGCTAAATTTTGCTCATAAGGCAATATTTCATTTATCTGTGTGGGTATATTATGGAGCCAGCCAGAAGCTGCTGGGCAAGACTGAGCCATTCAAGGAAGGTATTCCTGAAGCTGCTATTGTACTGATTGCATCTGGAGTATGGTGATACTGAGCTATCTATGTTTCGAAGGTACTCACATTTCATTTCAGATCAAGGAAGCTCTACATTGTCTTGAGAGGCATGGTAGTATTCCCAAGGGTGCTATTTATCACATCAAACAACATAATTATGAGCAGTTCTATGCCATGATGGGTAAGGTTGTGCATCATGATATAGGTGGTCCTGTGCTCCAGAAACAGCTCAAGAAGTGGGGCCAGCATGCTAAGTAAGTCCAAGTTTATTCAAATTTCTTTGGGCTAATACTTTGTCTGGTATAGGCAGGGTATCGTTAAGCTTTCTTCTGGGAAGCATGTGGATGAAACTGAATATGCTCTTGCTCCAATGGGTTAGGTGATGGATCTAGCATACCTTTGTTTAATACCCACATTTATTAAATGTTATATAAATGAATAATTGATGAGTTTGATTGGTTGTACATAAATGCAAGCTAGTTGAAGTGCATTATACATGTATTGTACAGCTATGTGTGGGTCTGTACAGTTCTGTACAAAGCTGTACAGACTCACAGAACTACAGACAGATCACTCACTGTACAGCTTTGTACAGAGTCTATAGCTCTGTATAGCTCTGTACATGTCTATACAGCACTATACAAAGGGGGTGTGATTTACTGATGAGTACAGGTTTGTACAGGTCTGTACAGACCTGTATAGAGGGGGACCTGTCTGTACCTCTGTATGTCTGTACAGAGGGGGGGGGGGTGTTTTACTGATGCAGGTTAGAAGGTGCAGCACCACCACTCAGCCCGGCGCCAGGGCACTCTTTATACATTCCAATGAACATGTGTAAACATGCCCTGGGTCAATAGTACTGTTTACTGTATTCCAAAGCATGATCCAAGTAAAGCCATTACTTTCATACCACATATGCAATGCCCCTCTACCCATGCTCCAGACAGAACTGTTGGACTTCATCACAAAGCCTCTTCCCTGCTCTCTTGATGTCAAAAGAAAGCATGTGACTTGCCTGTAGCTGATGAAGGGTATCGTCAAGTTGATCCAAAATCGGTGACCATGAAGGCGATTCCAACTCCTCCATCCCATCACCAGATCTTGTGTACATGAGTAACCATCTCACCATGCAATCCAATAGCAGCTGCAACATCTGCAGATTCTCCTTCAGCACCTCCGGGTCCTCCCATGCAGGAAGTAACAGCTGCTCAAACTTTGGTCGCAGGAACGCCTTCCATACACCCTCATCAGGTGCTGCACTCAAGGGTCTGTCGCGTCAGAGGAGCCACCATCAGCAAACTGTCCTTCATCAGCAAAACAACCCTTGTCTATAGGCTCTGTAGTGTCTGTAGTTTTGGGTACCTCTCTGTGGAGCACTGCCACACTCTGCCAAAATGCAAAAGGTTGTTTTGCTGATGTTGGTCTGGCCAGAACTGACCAGGCTTCTAGACTTTCCAGAAAGGTCCCCCTCTGGCCAGTACTGGCCAGTAGCTTCCAGGCTTCCAGCTTCTAGGCTTTCCAGAATATATTCAAAGTGGATGTAAAATATTATTTGAATTGTCAGCTTACTAATG
>JBBPUL010000895.1:0-13535 GCA_038094675.1 Spongispora temasekensis
ATCTCTCTTGCACTACTCGTCCAGATATCGCCTATGCTGTAGGCCAGCTTGCCTCCTTTAACACCAATCCAGGTGTTATCCATTGGAACGCTGTCAAGCACCTTCTTCGCTATGTCAAGCATACCATTATCGACTATGGCATCACCTATACTCCAGACTTATCCACTTCTGAGCCATTCATCGCCTTCTCTGATGCCAATCATGCAGGTTGCAAGGACAGTGGTCGATCCACAGGTGCATATGTTGTCAGTTTCCTGGATGTCTAAGCGTCAAACCATCGTCGCCTTGTCTACTACTGAGGCAGAATACATTGCTGCTTGCGAAGCTGGGAAAGAAATCATCTGGTTACGCCAACTGCTAAAGGATATCGGTTTCAGCACTACCGCACCTTCTTTCCTTGGTGTTGATAATCAATCTGCGATTCAGGTAGCCAAACATCCAGAGCATCATGGACGCATGAAGCACTTGGACATCCGCTGGTTCTGGCTTCGAGATGTGGTGGAAAAAGGACTGATTTCACCGACATTCGTTCCCACTGGCGACATGCCTGCAGACTTGTTGAGGAAGGCATTACCTCGAGTTAAAGTTGAGCATTTATGTTCACTTTTGGGATTGCAATGCAGCAAGTAGGGGGGAGTTGAGAGATGTGGACTCAGGGGGGAGTGTTAATATGGGTGATTCCACTTCTCCTTCTAACTTCTAATTATTACCATTCGATTCTACAGGGTCGCTTTGCCTACCCTACAAGTTTTCATCTTTTTCTATGGCCTTGCTACTGATCACCATTAGTGTGACTCACTTGTCACTAACGAGTCACACACTAGCATTTGTGACAAATTGTCACTAGTACTGTCACACGTCAGTCACGCTTATGTAAGCTCGGCTATTTCCGATGTGGCTTTCTAGTTGTTGTCTATTATTTGCCACATTAGCTACTTTTTCGCTTCTCAGTTACTTACAGTGGACTCCAGGTCAGTAGACTCTTTGTTTCTTTGTGTACTCGAATATAGTTACTTACAGTGGACTCTAGAGTCGTCCTGAGGTGGTCCAAGCGTTCCAAAGCTCCTAACACTGAAGTCTCTAAACTTTAGGAGTTTAACAGTGATATGCAGTGGACAAGGAGAGGTCATATTTTAAGAGCTTTCCGAGCTCTTAGGCAAAGGTAGAAGTGAATTGTGGACCACAATCAGAGATGATCTTATTATAGAGGCCCTAGTGATGATAGATCTTGTGGAAAAAGAGGGTTGCTACACCTTCAGTGGTGATGTATTTCTTGGTAGGGCATAAAATTACTTCCTTAGTAAGCCTGTGGTCAACCATGACCAACAGGCTGTCAAATTGGACAAGGGAAGATTAGTGATAAGGACACAAAAGACCTGTTGAAAGGGGTGAGAGGTAAGAGACTTGATCAGGGAAAGTGGAGAGATGATGGGGTAGGTAATGGCCTTGTTCTGCTGGTAGAGGGCACAGCCTTTGACATATCAGTGAACCTGAGTGGCAAGGCGAGGTCACCAGAAATCATGGGCCATGAGTTAGCAGGTTTTCAGGTAGCCAGAATGGCCAGTGGAGGGGTGGTCATGGGCGTGGGCAATGACAGAAAGTCAGTCAGATGAGGTTAGGTGCAGTGATGAGACCTTCGAGGTCTTTATAAAGATAGATAACAAGTTTATCATAGACAGAGTGTTTCTGAATAGTGGCAGCTAAGATGGAGTTAATGATGTAGATGAAGAGGATTTCTGGGAGGAGGGTAACAGCTTGGTTGTTTGACTTAGAGGAGAGGTGGTCAGGGTGGTAGGAGAGGGCATCAAGACTGGAGAGCAAGAAATTAGAGATATGGGTCATCGTGAGGTCGAGGTCTATAAGATTGAGGATCTAATGCGCCTGCTAGTAGTTAAGGTTCAGTTGAGATTCTGGGATTGGCGGAAGTAGGTTAGGTTTTTGTGGTCAGTGAAGACCTGAACAGGGAATTGAGAGCCTCGAAGACAGTAGTGCCAAGACTTGAGGACACGGATGATGGCTAGGAGTTTGCAGTCAAAGATGTTATAGTTTCTTTCTGCCAGGGAGAATGATTAGAAAAGGTATAAATAGGAATGCCAGTCTCCATTGAAGTCGGTTTGCGGGAGGATGGTACTGGTGGCATCTTGAGAGGCATTAGTGGCCACATCAGTAAAATATATCCCCCTGTACAGGCCACAGAGGTACAGACCTATACAGGTCTGTACAGGTCTGTACAGACTTATGTAAACTATCAAAAATAAATCACAAATTTAATTTCGAAATCAAATTATTTCAAACTCAGTCATTACATAATCATTACATAATCCTCTATATTACTATAAGAACATAATTTACTAGACTAAGCTATATGAAACAAAAACAAATAACTTACACAATCAGTTACAGATTACATAATAATATATCCACACTTACCATATATGGATATTGTCAAATACAAACAAGCATAATCAATTAAGTAGTGGTGATAAGTGGTAAGTAGAGTATGGTGGTGGTAGAGATGATAGAAATCAAGAAGAAAAAGGCTATAGGAAAAAAAACTCGCAAGTGTGTTGTTTATATACTGTGTTGGTACAAATAAATGAAAATAACCAAATATGGAATGCACACTGGTGCGCTTTTTTGAGAATCAAGTGTGGGAACTTCAACTTACATCAGCATCTACTCTTCAAAACTGCCAAGTCCAACTAACTAAGCACAACAAATAAGAATGGAAGTTTTATGCTTAGACATGGCTGTACCAAATGTAGTATAGAGTAGTGTCTTTCATTCCGCGCAAGAATTACATAATCCGGTGCACATGCGGCCCAGATATAGCCAATTTAATCTCTGAGTTATTTAAAAAGGGAAATGCCATATAACAAATGTGCATGGGAATTCTATGCTTAGTAATGGCTGTACCAAATGTAGTTCAGAGTGCTGGCCTTCGTTCCGACCAAGAATTACATAATCCGGTGCAGATCCGGCCACATTATAGCCAATTTCATCTCACATGTTACTCATAGAAGAAAAGGCTTTATAACAAAAGCACATGGGGATTTCAGGCTTAGTAATGGCTGTACCAAATGTAGTATAGCGTAATGGCTTCCATTCCGCGCAACCATTACGTAATCAGACGCAGATCCGGCCAAGGTATAGCCAATTTCATCTCACATATTACTTAAAGAGGGAAATGCCTTATAACAAAAGTGCATGGGAATTGTACACTTAGTGATGACTGTACCAAATGTAGTACAGAGTAATGGCTCGCATTCTGCGCAAGAATTACGTAATCAGGTGCAGACCCGGCCGAGATATAGCCAATTCCATGTCTTTGGACGTCGGAGGATGCGCTCGCGAAAGAATGTATTGGGGGAGGGTATGCTACGGGTCAGTCGACGATGCCTCAATTCCAATCCCGGTTCGACAAGCAGCGCGTGCTCAACGACGCGTGCCTCCTCCACCGACAGGAGGTGTGCAAGCGGTTCAAGTCGGCCACGGAACGCGTCGAAGCCGTCGCCAGGTCAATGCCCGATGACAGGGAAGATCTCGAGGAGGAGCAGGAGATGTGGGTGGGCGAGTTCGGGGACGCGATGGTGCGTGGCGTATAGGCTTCAGGTTGATGTGATTACTAACGGTTCGGTAGGACCAATGGGACGTGGCGCAAGCCGAAGCTGAGGCTCTCGGGCTCGACACTGAGCTCGAGGCTGACGCCAAAGTTGCGGTCGTCGACACGGAGCGCATCCAGGCCGAGTGGCTGGAGCGCGCGAGGCAGAGGGAGGTGGCAGCCAGGGCCGCAGAAGAGGTGCGAGAGCCGGCCCCCACGCAGGGGACTGCGATGGACGTGGAGGAGGTCCAGGCCGCGGTGACCGAGGTCAGCGAGACCTCGGAGGTTCGCTCCTCTGTGGCCAAGGTTAGCGAGGCTGCGGGCGGTCATTCCGTCACGTCGTCGAGCCGAAAGTTATGTCGGGAGGGTTGTGAGCACGGGCAAGTACTGATAGATAGCAGCGGGGGCGCGAGGACGATGATGATGACGAGGTTGTGTCGGCCGTCGTGCCGAAGAAGCAGACGACCGCCAGCACGTCCGACACTGAAAGCCTGGGCCCATGCGCGAAGTGCATCAAGGTCGGGGAAGCCGGGTCCTGCGCGAAGGGTACTGGTGCCACGTGCACGCGGTGCCAGTCCCACAAGATTCATTGCAGCTGGTCGACTGATCGCGCGACCCTGAAGAGGCAGAGGCCAGGGACGATGCCTGCAGTGCTTCCGGCCGCCGGTCACGTGGCGGTGGTGATCGCGCGCAAACCAGGTATATCCCTCGGTCCGAAGCTTGCTACCAGCTGACCGTTCGACAGGTGCTCGGCCGATCCGCGCGACCGCCAAAGCTCCCCGAAAGCAGGCCGAGTTGCCGGTCGTGGTCAGCGATGAGGACGAGGGCGACGAAGAGACCCCAGTGAAGGGCAAGGGCAAGGGCAAGGCGAAGGAGGTTCCGCCCCCAAGTCAAACGACCGTCAAGCCCTCGGTCGACAAGGCCCGGAAGCAGCTCGTATGCCACCTCAACATGGCGTACGCAAAAATGTATCAAGTCTGAGGCAGCCTCAAGGCGCTGGAGGTGGAGCTGGAGGAGGTGATGGACGAGTCGGCCGAGATCATCGGCGAGCTCCAGGGCCTCGACCTGTAGTCACAGAAAATGTAACGTCCATAGTTGTAATGTAAACGTGCGATCCGGCAAAAGAAAGGAAAGAGATAAGAGAAGTAAAGAAAGAAGCAAAAAAAAGAAACGTCCTTGTGCGGGGTACCGCCCGACTTGTCTTCCTCGGTCGGCTTGCAACATCTATCCCTGCCGACGGTTTCTCTGATTTTTCGGTATTGTTTGGTCTTAGTTCTATGAGAGGGAGAAAAAAAAAATGTGCGCAGTCTCGGACGCATTAGAAGCAAAGGTGGCCCGAAGGCTTGGCATACATGAGACCTGAGATGAAAATAGAAAGGAGATTTTTTTTTTTTTTTTTGGTAAGTTTTAATGTATAGTACGATGAGGGTTGTGTCTGTCTGTTTTAGTTCGTTTTTTGACTTTTTGGATGCGAGTGAGATGAGAGGTCGCCGGTCGAAGCCTGGGGTTAAACAGAGTAAAAGAAATGTCCTCGGTAGGTAGTGAGGGAGTCTAGGGGTGCTCGAAAGCGTCCGAATCGTCCTCGGCAGGCTCTTCTACGTCTTCTCCTGCCATCCTATCTAAATCTTCATTGTCTAAACCTGTAAGGTCAGTCGCGGTAATGGTAGAGTACATTCGGGGATAGTAAGGAATGAGGCGAAATGCCGCGTATCACAGCTTTGAGACTGCCCTGTCCAACTCGGCCAAAAGGTAGGATCCTCTGGTTGTCCTACGAAGGACGACCATCGGCCCGAGATACCTCGGCTTCGTCTTTCAGTTTAGCTCCTTCTCTATGCGCATGTTTCGCACGAGGATGAGGCTTCCCGCGCGAAAGTCGAAGTTCTTGATCCGATTTTTAAACGTGGCTTCGAAATGTTTGATAGAATCGAACTGAGCCTTTCGAACTCAGTCCGCGATGGCTGCGAGGTCGTCGGGCCTCTTCTGCAGCTGCTAAGCGCGCCATGCAACAAGGCCGGTTGGTGATAGGGGGTCGGCATCCGAAGGGAGAACAAGGAACGTTGCCTCGGTGAGATCAAACGGGAAGAGGGGCTCGACGCCGTGAACCATGAAATAGGGCGAAAGCCCGGTTGACCGAAGCACGGTAATGCGCTCGGCCCAAAATACCGAGTGCACAGCAGTATGCCAGTGCGACTCCCCCCCCTCGGAAGTTTTAAGGATGGCCTCCCGGACATCGTAATGACGCCATTCGACCACCCCATTCACTTGGGAGTTATAGGGGGAGATGCGGATGTGCCAAATGTGGTAGCAGTCCGTGAGGACATCTAGAGCGAGAAGAAAGGCGGGTCCATTGTCAGTAACAATTTTCGAGACGGGCCCCCAACGGCAGAGGATATCTTCGAAAATAAAAGAGGCGAGCGCGGTAGCATTCTCAGACCACAACATACGCCACTCTGGATAAGCAGTCAAGGCGCACCGAGCTTGGACAATGTATCGGTAGCCACCCGAGTGGGGCATCAACATCATGTCCAAGTGGACCTTGTGAAAGAGACCTCCGATGATCGGTACGGTGGGGGGAATATGGAAACGATTGTTCTGCCGAATCTGGCACTCGTGGCAGGTGCGCACAAACCATTTGACGTTGTCGACTAACATCGGCCACCAGAAGCACAGGAGCAAGCACGTCTGAACCGTGAAGACACCCTTGTGCCCGAGGTCATCATGAGCCTCTCTAATCAGTTCGTAACGACGGCGCTCGGGCATGACTAACTGATGGCAGCCATGCGGTTCCCGACGCCAAAGGGAGCCGTGAAGGAGGAAGAATTTCGTCGCTGAATTGATGAAGGTGTGGAACTCTGCATCGGAAAGGTCAGCGGGGCACTCGCGGGACTCGAGAAAGTCGCGAATCTGCTGAATCCGGGCTTCCCGAGCCGCGGCCTTGGCCGAATGCGGTAAAGTAGGCGAGTCCAGCGGCGCGTCTGGCTCGCTAGAAGATGAAGTAAGGATAGAATGGTAAGGCAGGCGCGAAGAAAGAGGTGCGGGGTCATTGGGAAGGCTCAGGCTATAAATTGAAATGCCAGGGCCCGAACGCGAAGAAGGCTCGGCGTGCACCACTGAGCCCCGAGGAGTGGCATGGTCGTTAAGCAATGTGATTGCAAACGAGTATGAGTTGTCTAGCCATTCCTCGACATCGTCATCATCATGTGGATTATCATCAGATGAAGGGTGCCGAGAGAGGCCATCGGGCCCGGCATGCTTCTCGGCGGATATGTGCCGAAGCTCGAAATAGAATAATAAAATGCCTGCGATCCAGCGGTTGATGGTCGCGTTCGGCTGTAGGTCGGGATTGTTGATCATCCCTTTGATGTACTTAGCGTCCATCTCGACACGAGGTTAGGAACGCCGAAAATAAAAATGCGAACTGCCCGAAGGGCGCGAAAAAGACCGTAGAGTTCGAGTTTAGCCTGCGAATAACAGCTTTCGACGGTCGTGAGGGAAATAGAACCGAAACGATTGGGATAGCATTTGCCATCGTTGCCTTCCTGCAAGAGGATAAACCTGACCGCGATGACCGAGGTATCAACAGCGAGGACAACTTCGCGGCCCGACTCATAGTCTAAGCGGTGGAGCGCAGGGGACTTGATGATCTCATCCTTGAGACGAGTCATTGCATCACGTTGCGCGTCACCCCATTCAAAGGGGACGCCTTTACGGGTTAAATTGACGAGCGGCCGAGCGATGGCCGCGAAGTCTTGGATGAAGATACATATGACGCCGCAGGTGCCGAGGAACCCGCGAACCTGCGTCAAGGTCTCGCACTCGGGCCAGTCCTTAATCTTCTGAACTTTTGCCTCATGCGGCACTCGGCCTTCGAAAGTGCACTTGTGCCTGACGATCGTCGCGTCCGGGATGGCAAGCACGAACTTCTTCGCAGAGACGGTGATGTTGACGTTCTGGAGGCGTTGCAGAATCCTGTGGACAACGATGAGGTGATTCCAAATGAATTTTCGGATGCCCGGGTTCTCGGGTATGGTCTCGTAAGTACCATCTGGGCGTTGGTAGTGGGTGGTTTCGGATTTGACCGGTAGGTCGTCGATGAAAGGCATGGTGTGGTGGGGTATTTCGTCCTGTAAAATAAAGGCCATATCGGCTTGATAAATCTGAACAGCATTAGTGTGTCCCATCGGAAGAGTGGTGAGACGGTGGGGACCGAGGGGACTATTGAACGTAGTCATGTTCCGAGACTCGGTGTGGAGTGGGTGCTGATTGTAACCAGTGAAAAGGTCCATCATCCCGTACACTGCATAGCCGGTGAATGACTCGGCGAGGTGCTCGACAAAGGGCGGAACCGAGGAGTCGCGGACAGTGACCGCGTTGAGAGGTTGAAGGTCGTGTACGAGGCGGAGCGTCTTGCCATCTTGCTTGAGCACGCAGAACCACCAAGATCGGTAAGCGGTGGCAGATGGTTCATACACTCCCGAGGCGATTCGGTCTTTGATGATTTGGATGGCTTGATCCCAGGATGACGGGGGAATCGGGATATTGCGCAGTACCCAAGGCGTATGGGGTACTGTCGGTATCTTGATGGGCAGGAAGTAGCGTTCGTCGAGGTGACCGCGCTCGGCCGGTACCCAAGCGAAAGCTGTCTCGTGGTTGCGAACAACCCACTGGACAAGTTTCAGCTCCTCAGGACACAACCACTTCGCGGGATCGAGGTCGAGCGCATCAGCGCATTCCTGTGTGTAATGGTCCCCAGGCACGAAGGCCGGGGGGTTAGTCGGCAAGGGTATAAGACCGAAAAGGGGCTCGGCAGGCAGGCGTCGAATCGGTTGGTATTCCTTGCTAAGAGGACCAATGACGGGCCGAACCTTCTTTGCCACTGGTTTGTAAGCCAGTGCGTGCAAAACAGAGTCGAAAGAATAAGTCTCGGAAAGTGCGAGAACATGGGGAGGCGAAAGAGAAGACTGCGTAGAAGAAAGAAAAGAGTATTGAATCACAGGGTCTGATGAATTACGGTCCATTCTAAATTCAGCGGCTCGGACGGGAGAAGGAGAGCAAGAGCAGATGAATGCGAACGACGATGGATGTGACACTCCCTGACCTCTCGGTGGATCATCGATGTCTAAAAATCCGACCTGGGTGTGTGGGTATGGCTTTCGCACGCCAGCCCATTCTGGCACCGAGGGCACCCGTTAGTCCAGGGGTGGGTCGGCAGTTTATACATTTTCCCGTTGTTCGGGTCGGTGAGGGTGACGGTTGCGCTTCCGTCTGGAGTCTCGTCGGTGGTGGCACTGAGGAGACTTGTGAATGGCCGGCCGAGTAGCATATCGAAGTGGGCTTGTTGCACCACTTGGACCTGCAGGCAAACCTCGCCAGCACCGAGGTCTAGGCGAAGGTTCTCGACTACGCCGAGGGTAGTGTCGGTGCTAGTGTTGGCATTTGACGTGGTTATTATATGATCCGAGCGGACGGGTAGACCGAGTGTCTCCCAAATCCGTTTCGGCATAGCGACGATCTTGGATCCCAAGTTGAGGACCGCTTGGAGGGTCCTTTCGGAACCGACCACTCGCACGTCGATGGATCGAAGGGGGAGGCTATGATGAGCTACGATGAGCCCGTCGTTGTTGGTGTTGAGCTTGTTGCCCCACTCGCGCTGAATGGCCTCAGGGTCTCAGCCCGAGAGCTCGTTCACCTGTACTGTGTGCATCGCGAGCGGGACACGCTTCGAGGTGGTCAAATCTTTGAGCTGTCGGTGAACGTCGGTAGCGACCGTCAAGAGGTCCTTGAATGGTACCGAGACTGACATGTTGAGTACTCGGTCCAACACGCGCTTGGGCGCAGCGTCGTCTTCGAGGGGAAAGGAATATCTAAATTGCCCTATGGGGGCAGCGGGGGCGGAAGCGTTAGCTCTGGTAGACGAAGGGGGAACATTATGGGATGCGGGGTTGAACGGTGTGACAGGCAAGGGCCGCGGGGGAACAGACGAAGAGGCAGGTTTAGAAGGCCCAGACGCAGTGCGTGAGGCCTCGACCGCGGGTGAGACAATTTCGTCGGCGACCGATGCTGCCCGAGGCGCGGGGTGAGCGGGCCTTCGGATGGGTATTTCTACACCGTCGAAGCGAACTCGCTTCCCCTTTTTCTGTTTGTCATGCTGAAAATTGGCCCACGCTTGGGCAATATAAGCCTGAAACTCGGGGTCAGTGAGAACGGGGTCCGACTCGTCACTAGGCTCGGTGTCGAGTTCAGTTAGGAATACCGAAGGCTCGATGTCTAAAACCGCGTCGGTATCGGGGAACGAAAGCGAGAGGATGCCCGTTGTGATGGAAGACGAAGGTGTAGGAGCGGGGGTCAGTACGACCAGTCGATCTAAGCAGTCGTGCAGGCATCGGGTACCCGGGATCCTGGGGATGCGTTTGCCGTCGGGCATGCACAAGCGGCCGTCGGTCCCGTGTGCTGCCCGTCCGGAAGTGACATAACTGTCGACGTAGGGGCGAGATCCCATGAAGTGGCTAGGGTCTGCACAGAATGCACAGCTTCGGGGTGCACTCTGCTGGAACTGTGTGTACTCCTGCTTGACGACAGGAGGGGCAAAGCTGGGAATAGGGGCTGCTGGACGCGGGGCCATACTGGCAGGGGCAACCAAGGGGTACGCGAAAGAAGGTGCCGGTGGTACCGAAGTACCCCACACGGAGCCTTGCCCGGCCGTGATTGCCGAGGCTGCAACGGATGGGAACTGCGAGGTGGCTGCGCCGGCGAGTAAAAACTCAGCAGCTTCGATGGTGTCGTCCATGGGGTATGGTTTGTGGGGATGGTGGTTCTGCTTAGTAAACATGAGGCGGTTCCGAACCTGCGCTTCTAGGTCGGCAGAAAGGCCGAGCATAAAAATAGTGTTGCGGTCGAGCTCGGCAAGCTTTCCTCCATCGATCAGCGTCATGGTAATCTTTCTAAACTTATGACTGTAATCGCCGAACTCTTCCAGGGTCCGCATAGAGCTTTCTCAGGATCCCTGAACGAGTATCTGTAAGTCTGCGAACATATAACGGTTGGCTTCGCAGCCAGGGTATAACTTTTTTACGGCGGCCACAAATGCTGCCCAAACTGCGGGGACAGCAGACGCTTCCGGGAGCTGCTCCCATCCGTCTGACTCGTCGTAGTCGGCGTAACAGATAGCAGCGCGGATTCTCTGAGCCTCGGTAAGCTGCGAAGCGTCGGCAAGCTGCTCGACATCCTCGAGGAAGCGCGGCAAGAGCGCAGCCTTGCCCGAGAACTTCGGGGCATTGTTTGTGCCTCGGAGGGGCATCTGGGGGGCTTGTTGGGCCATTGGTAGATTCGGTCTCGGCGGTAGTGCAGGAAGGGGGATCGGTAGAGGGATAAGAGGGGGTGCTGCGGCGTGATAAGCCGGGGTACTGGTCCGGTTCGGAGTGAGGCTAAGCGGTATCAGCGAGTTTCGGTAGGAGATGCGCGAGGTGTCAAGTAGATAGGAAAGTGATGGGGAGGATGAGGAGTAGGAGATAGGCGGAGAAGGCGATGATGACGGGGTCCCCCTCTCGAGAGGAGACAAAAACGGGGAGTTTTCTACCCCCCTCCACCGAATGGGAGGTGTGGATTCTATAAACGCTCTGGGCACCTGTTCGCTAAAGCTCCAGGGACTGGCTAAATTTTCCTGTAGGAATGTGGGGTCGACAGGTGAAATATCGTCGCTGTTGGAAGGTGTCTGTGGCTGTGTGGTTCCTGGAAACTGTGGCTGCGTGGTTCCTGGAAAATTGGGGTGGTTTTCATCTGCTGTAGGTAGGTTTTCGGCTGATGTGGGTGATGTTCGGTCGCTTTCGGCTGCTGTAGGTGGGTTTTCGGCTGATGTGGGTGATGTTCGGTCGCTTTCGGCTGCTGTAGTTGGGTATTCGGCTGCTGTGGGTGACGTTCGGTCGCTGTCGATGAATAGTTGGATAGGGTCGAGGGTAGAGAGTTCAGGGAGGTCAGATCGGTTGTGCTGTGCATCCGGAGAGGAAACCGGCTGTAAAATTAGTGAGTCTTCACCGATTTGTAAAGAGCGAAAATGCTCAAGGAAATTTTCCAGCTCGAGCCTTCTAGGAGTCGGTCGGAGGTGTCGTCTGGAGCCTCTAGCAGAATCACTTGCGGTGGGCTCCAGTTGTAAAGATCCTTAAACAGCTGGGGGGAACTAGGAGACTAAGTTCTCTAGTCCTGGCCGTCAGGAGAGAGTGTGGGCGCGATGTGTTCGCCCCACAGAGATTCTGGGCAGAGGCGTCCAGAAACGGCACGCCCGAGATGACTACAGATGGTCCCGATGTCCGACCAAGGTGACGCGGCTGAAGCCGAGGCTTTAGACGGGGTGGCCGAGACGTGCGCCTGAGGTTGAGAGAGGAGCGGCCGGGACGTGCGGCTGAGCGTGACTGGTTAGCGATAAGGGGAAAGCGAAACCAAGCGTTCCTGAGGTGGACGAAGAAGGGCGGTGGTGGAGAAGACGGGCAGCGGTGAAAATAGCGGACGTTGGCGGTAGCGGTGGTGGTGGTGGTAGATAAAACGGTCGGTAGTCGTTCCAAACGGTCGGTGATGAATGTGAGCTAAAGGAAGCTCCCTTTCTAATTCTGAAGGACAAATCTTTATAGTCCTGGGCATTCCCGAGACTGCGAGATGTAGCGTGCGTATTAAGGAACTATGTAGAGTGACATGCGACGAGAATCATTACATAATGGCCGAGTGGCGACCGCAATACGTAGTAATTTGGAATAAAATAAAAAAAGGAATTTGGAATAAAAAGGGGTGTTACGAGGGGGCCAATGGAATGGGCACGTGATGTACAGAAATGGACCGACCGCTAGAGCGAGGTGCCGAGGGTTCGGCCGTGCACTCTGTGAGCTCGGCATCGTGCGAAAACGTTCGGAGAGCGACGAGGAAGGGAGGCTGAGTTTGCAGAGCGATAGCGGACTCCTGGAAAGTGTGAAAAACACCCGGTGTAACCGTAGAGGTGTACCGCGCTCTACACCGCTCGTTGTTTTCACTCACTGTTGGAAAGCCGATCCACAGGTGTTTTAGTGGTCATCGTTCTATTGGGAACGTGGTTGCCCCATGATAGCTTGAAGACAACAACTCCAAAACCAAACTGTTTGAGCTGCGTTCGTCTGACACAATACTTGGTTTGCTTTGACGAGGCTATGACTCCATTCGAGGAGACACGCTCGTCCGCCAAAAAATAAAGATCAATCCCTTAGCACATAGTGGGTCAGCGCAGCAGTACTACCCATGCAAAGTAGCGGAATCGCAGTCTCTTCCAAAAGATCTGCAGTCTCGGCATACTAAAACGTCAGCCGTAGCCAGGCAGTCCCCCGGTTCCCCCCCTTCGACTCTCCGGTCCTGAGCTGGCATACAAGACTCGTCCTCATGAGACGAAAACCTCATGGAGCCCTCTTCATGGTAGTGGCAAGCGAGTTCTTCTTTTTAGTATATGTGTACCATTGGATATGAATTCCTCACCGTATGAAAGGTTGCTCCCAAGCCTGAGTGGGATTGGACAGGCAACACCAGCTTTCAATTAGAAGCTGCAAACGTACCCCCTCACCTCCTCCAACTCTTCTTTGATGCTCGTCGAGCCATGCCTCCTTCTTCGAACCTCTATGCAGCCACTGCCACCTTTCTTATAACCGAAAATGTCAGGATCCCTGGACCAGAAAATTGATGACCTTGCCGATCAATTGTCGAGCCTTCAGCTCGACGTCACCACCAAGGCAAAGCGCACCATCGGTAGTGTTTTAAAGTCCGGTCCGGTCCGTTTTTTGCCTTATTTGGCAAGCAACCGGACCGCAACCGGTTTTGGTAATTTTCTAAATAAGGCAACTGGCAACTGGACCAAAAAAGACTGGTTACAACCGGTCTTTTGAAAAACCGGTCCATACAGGGTCGGCAACCGGTTTTAGAGCTACGC
>JBBPUL010000896.1:0-13515 GCA_038094675.1 Spongispora temasekensis
GCTCAAAAACATGTGAATAAGCCGACGGTCGGAAATGGGAAGGCAACGAAGATGCTACCAGTTGGACATGCTACAATATGCCCTGGAGGTGCTGAATTCAAGTTTGATGTCAGTCGACACGCACTTTTGGTAGACATTTGTTGCTCACAGACTTTCGTGTAGGAGACGAACACTGAGCTCTCTAGCTTCGAACCTGAGGAGAGCATTGATGAGGAGATGGATTTATCCTGAGGTCGTGTCAGATGCACACACTAATGGTCCTTTCACTGCTAGTGAAAATGGCTCGGCAGGCATGTAGATACATATGTCAAGCTTTCAAGTACAAAAACATGAAGTGTACCTATAGTAATCGGTATCGATAACGCACGACCGTTGTTAGCGCTCAATAATCGTGGTAGCTGTGCGCATCATGATTGGTCCACGCACGACTCCGTAGCAAGCATGGCTGCTGAAAGTGTGATGCAAAGGGAGCAATAGAATAGATTTGCCAGTAGTCTGGGCTACCAGCACCTCGGAGATCCGAGCGAATCGAGATTACCAATTTGCCTTTTCATTTTTTACCCGGACCTGGATCCTGTCCTGAACGCTGCTGCGTCAATTTCATTTCATGGATTTAGTATGTACAGTCAACTCCCTCTTAAGCGATAGCCCTCGGGAAGACCCTCAGGCTATCGGTTTCAAGAGAGTATCGGGTTTGGTGGAGAGCGAGAAAGTGAGACTTTTCTATGGTCTATGGTCTATGCATCAGCAAACCAACCTTTTTGCTTACAGACACTACAGACACTGCTAAATTGTACAGACCTTCACAGCCTGTACAGACTTGTGGCTGTGTTAGCTTTATAGCCATAAATGATTAGTAATCACTACACAGAGTATATACAGTATCCGTCACTCAAGGGCGGCACGTCTGTAGCCGGCCGGAATTTGCCCCAAGTGTCCCCAAATTGAAATCCTAGATGGAAACATGGGTAAACTAGCGTAATTCTGCATTTTCGATATTCAGTGTGATTATGTAATCATTTGGTACATTTGGGATGGATAGAATGGAGAGTAACCTGAGCAGCTATGACCCGCCCGATGAAACAACAGAGACGCGCCAAAGCCCAGTGTGCTTCCGGAGCCAGAAAATTTGATTCTGGGTTCATTGAAACACCCCTTGAAGTCACCCAAGACCCAGACTACCAGCCAGATGTGGACTCACCCAGGCCAGAGTCACCACCAGCTCAACCTATTGGAAAAAGTGGATCTGAGATGCTTTACCCCAACTCAACATCAGTGGATGCTCAGGTTCAGGCTGAGCCCAGACCTCCTCACTCGAAGTCTGATGTTAGGAAGAGAAAATATCCCAGTGAAGATGCTGAAGAAGAAGAAGTTGAAGATACATATGACAGCAAAATCCACTGCCCCATGTTGGGTGATGCAGGTTTATGTCCCTGTGCGTGTTATTGACTTAAGTACCCTGAACATTGTCTGATACAGAGCAGAACAAAGAACCTGTGACCAAGTTACCAACACGGTCAATACCAACATATACAGGAGCCAGCCAGACATCCATTTACCGACGCGAACGGCGCTTGCAGACAGCTGCAAAGAGTAATCAGAAAATCACCACATTTTTTAAACCTCAGCCACTGGGCTCTCCTCCCCGAGTCCACCCAAGTACAAGCCCTGGCAGGTCCAGGCCCATCAAAATTTCTGCTAGCAGTCGAGAGCCAGAGTTCTTACCCAAGTCAGAATCCCCCAGGCCTGTTGCATTATGTTCAGAAACAGATTCATCATCTGATTCTAAGCTGGACTCACCAACCATGATCAATATTTTGGAACCAGAGCCTGGTCATTATGTTGATGTCTCAAATTCGGAGCCTGATTTAGACTCTGAGGATGGTGGTCAGGTCCAAGATTCCAAATTTGAATCAGTGGTCTCATTCCTGGATGCAACATCAGATGACGATGCTGAAAATGAACATGTGGAGTCTGTTCTCAACACAATCAAAAGACTTACAGTGGATGCAAAAAAATTTCAATCTTTTACCTCGCTTGTCCACCTCAATGCCCTGGAGCAATTTGTTGAACTATGGGCAAAATATCAGCGCAATCCAAAGATTAAAGGGCCGAAAAGGAAGGCAAGCTATGCCATTGCTGTTTTCATTGGGAAGGGTCAATACTTTGCATGAAAGCTACATTCAATGTATACCTATATTGAGCATCATCGCACATTGCCTCCTAAAGGGAAAGGAAAACATCACGCTTACCCTACCTTGTTGAATAATGAATGGATTGCAGCAGTGGTCCATCGATACCTCACAGTACTTGCTGATGGTGAGGTGAGTCTCAATCAAACCCAAATAACAAGATTTACTCACCACACCATAAGATCACGCCACTCCATTTGATGCAACAGGTGAATGGCGTCATCATTCCCTCTTTGGGACTCGATATGGATGGTCAACAGATATCAGAGTTGACCGCTCGGTGCTGGCTTACCAAACTTGGCTATGAGCTAAAGGAAGTAAAGAAAGGGATTTATATTGATGGGAATGAACGAGAGGATGTTGTTACTTATCGGAACCAGTTTCTGAAGGAATTTAGTAAGAACGAGAGGTACTGTTCGACATTTTGACATTATTGTCCGCTAATGAATGATAGATTATGATGGGCATACCGTGATGATGACCTGGAGCCCATTGAACCGAATCTGGGTCCAGGAGAGCGATTGCATGTCCCTGTTTTTCACAATGAGTCAATTTTTTGAGCAAATGATCTTCCACATCACGTATGGATCCATAATAGAAGGATGCTGCTGTGAAAGAAGGGTCAGGGACGTGCAATCCATGTGTCCGGGTCAAAACTTGGTTAGGAGAACAACATTGGTTAGTCTGGGTTAGGTATATTGGCAAAGCATTTGTTAAATTTAGTTAGAAAGATAATCTTAGTAGATGTTAGATTGCACTGACTTAATTGGAAATTTAGCAGCACAGCCACACCTCTATATGGTCTGTACAGATCTGTGTACTCTGTGACCCCTGTAATGGTTTAGAAAAGTATTATTGGAAATTGTACTAACACAACCACTAGTCTGTACAGAGTATACAGGATATCTCTGTACAGGTCTGTGGTGTCTACAGTGTCCGTCACTCAAAATAGGCACGTACCATATAGACAATAATAAAATTATTATAACATGTCCACAAATACAATAATTAGTCTTCTAACCATATGTACATACTCTCAGACACCAAATGAAGAGGGCCTGCTCATTAGATTTTTCAAATTCTGACTTTTGAGTGACCGAGAAATCCAATATGTACTTTTCAAGCAGTGAGTGTCGGAGTTACTATATATGGACATCAGAGTTACCATATTTTGTACTACAACACCGCGCTGACACAGCCGATGTGTGCTCAGTTCATCAACACATTGATGCTCATCATCACGGTCAGACCATAATGGCGATGGGATTTGTATTTTTTTACAGCATACTCTGCCTGTTTTGCATTTAGACCCTTCCTGTACAAAATTTAGATAAAATATGTGAATAGATAAAATCTAATCAAACCTGTAGGTGTCCATGTATCTCCAACATTTACGAAAAAAACCACAGATCGTCTTGACAGGGTAATCATTGAGAATTTCTGGAACAAAATGACGTGCAGTCTGAAATGTGCCATCTGCTGAAACATGGTAACCTGTTATCATGGCAATAAGTCGGCTGGTATCAGTAACCAATGCAAGGAAGTTCCCACTCTCACTCACGGGCTTTGACCCATCCCCAGTACATCTCAATCAGATTCAACTCACAGTGGAACTTGGGCAAGAACTAACATTTGTGGCCTGAATCTTCGATGATCAATTGGATGAGTGGCTTTTCACTTTTGAAATCGTGCTGATTCGCAATCATTTTTCTCATGCAGCAATCCACGCAATTGGAGTCCAAAACAGCGGTATTACCAGATTCCTCGAGAGGCTCATCGGTGGCCGCCTGTGCTTCACGGAGTGACTGTTCGAGTGCTTTGCATGACATTTTGCATGTTGCACATTCTTCGACCACTTTCCCTCCATTCGCAGCTTCAAGTATGGCAAGCAGGCCACGTTCCTCCAAAACATGCTACATCTCTTTTGGCTGGCCACAGAAACTGTAATCTGGGTGCGAAGATGGAAGATCCTCTGGAAAAACCATCGTTTGAAGGACACCATGCAGTGATGGGATTGGATTATCAGCAGGTATAAATGTGTCATGCATTTTGCGTTGTTTTCTGCCTGGCTGCACATTCATATCTTTTGCGTTTAGTGCGTCTTTTGCAAATGCTCCGTGTGCAGACAACTGATTGAACACAAACTCGGCAACAGCATTCGGGTACATCCTATCAAATATCTGGATTGCCCGCTTCATCTATTCATCAAAAAAATACTGTAAGCGATCTCAATTTAGTGTAACAATGCACAAAATAACTAACCTGTTCGACAAGCTTGTCATTTGTCCAGAACCCGTCATGATTCTTTCCCAGGTATATAATTTCACGTGCGTCCAGTATTTGCAGCTGCTCACCAACTGGACATAGGGAATTTTCTTCAATTTGAGCAGAAGATAAAGTAAGTCACCCGCTTTGTTTGACAATAAAGTAGTGCTTTGTTAATATACCTAACCAAGACTAACTAATGCTTGCATCCTAACCAAGTTCTAACCAGTGCTTTGCCAATATTTCTAACCCACACTATCAATATCCTAACCAAGTCTAACCAGTGCTTTGCGAATATTCCTAACCCAAACTATCAATGTTTTGCTTTCTATTAACTTTGGAGGGTTGCAACTCATAAAATACTGGTTATGAAGATATGGAAAAATAATAGACACTCATAGCTTCCTCTCCATACTTTTTTTGTGTTAATTGGCTTACACAATCAAAAGATATGGTCATTTTAAGATATTGTACAATATCTAACTTAAAGTGGCCATAATAAGTGATCTCATGCACATTAGGAAGTGATTCCCATGCTTAACCATGGCTGTACTGAATGTAGTGGATACCCCTAGCTGCCATGTGGTCCAATACCTATGTCAATCGGTGGAGATGCAGCTGAGATATGCCTGATTTTGTCCTGAATGTCAATAAAATCTTAATATACTTATATCAAAGTCAAATGTGGACGGTGTTATGATCGGCCCCTTTTTCTCTTTTCTCTCACTCCTTTCTGTTTTGTATTACTTAAACACACACAGCCTCTTTTATTAGTCAGTGTTAATGGCTGTGCATTCCCCTTATCTCTTATCTCTGACTCATACATTCCACTATGTTCCATGTAGTTCTATCATGCACAGCTTTCTGACTCGTTTCACGCTGTATATGACTCATTTCCCTTATCTCCAGTTACCTTATTTGGATTTCTCTCTTGATGAGCTGTAGCACTGCTTGGTCTGTGCATAGAGTTCTTACATATAAATAGGGCTTAGCACAAGTGGTGTAACCTTAGCTTGAGCCTACTCGAGATAGCAATCTATTGCATCTTTGACCCTCTTGCTCCCCTTTATTCTCCCTTCAAACCACTTGGCCTTGCAGTGTCTTCACTCGAGGACACTCTATCTTCATCTTCAACATCACTACATACTCACCAAGGTGGAGTAGTGACCAGTCTCTGTGCATTGCACTCAGGACTTACACTCCTCATCCCCATCCCACAGCTTTAGGTTGTGCATCGAGTCTATGGCTGATGCTACCCATGCCTGTTGTAACAGACGGAAAAATATGAATATGGAAAAATATAAACAATATAGAGAATATGGAGGGTAAAATTTTAAATCACCTGCTACTGGTTTTTTCTCAGTTATAAATTTGATGCTTGGTTAGTCTCTGGTTAGTGAGCTTAATGCTTGGTTGGTGTCTGGTTAGTATGCCTGGTGCTTGGTTAGTGAGCTTAGTGCCTGGTTAGTGTTTGATTGGTGCACCTGGTGCAGTATAGCAATAAAGTGTGATAAAAAGACTTAGAATAATTTCTGTTGTGTTGCTGTGGACATGCTTACAAATAGTAAAATTCAAAGTCAGCAGCTACCAGGTATTTAAACCCAGCACTCTTTAATCTTTTTCACACCCTCTCTCTTTCCTCAACCATTACTATCTCCATTCCACACTTCAACATTTTTTATCCACCACTTATCCTTTATATCTTATGATTATCTCATCCATCATATGTGTAAGTTTGTCTTTTTTTCTCTGTGTCAGGTTCATGTTTGACTAATTTGGTCTTTTCTTTTAGGTTTTCTTTGTGGCCTTTTGGATTATATAGTAGGGTGCTAAGATGAATGATAAGATGTAACAAGGTGCCTGATAAGAGAAAGGGGCTGGATCCATATCCGTAACCATAGAATAAGGTTGCCTCAGGCACTAAGGGCACTTCAGTTAGGTTAAGCCAGTAGTGTTTACAACAAGCAAATGCTAAAGAACACAACCCTTGGCCTTAACTATGAAGAACTAAAGATAGGGGCTTGCTGACTTAGGTCAAAGACACAAGAGGTCAAAGCTGGGGCTCAGCTTGACTCTTGGCCACTTTATATATGTTCTACTATATTAAATACATAAGGTCTGACTAAGCTACATATGTCTAACATGAGGCAGTCTAGACTATGACATCATAGATGGGATAATGTCAAGTCACATGATGGATCTAGCCTTTGTGACATCATATTACATAAGCATATATGTATTACCAAAATACTCACAGAGAAGAGAAAAGTTTGAATATAGTATTTTCATGGTGTTTACAATACTACTCAGGAGTGCAACTATATCAGCAGAATATCTATATTTAGATTGACTGCCACCCAACAGCCTATTATACAGCTAATTAAATCTGTGGCCTCCACATTTGATACTGCAAATGCACCATGTCCTAACCCCTACCCATCTCTGTCACTATCTCTATTCTTATTCCTATTATTGTTCTGAGTATCACTCTCCCTACACAGCAAACATGACAACAATGACATGATAACATGGAGGCACCACCATGATAATGGATAGTGATAACGAATAATGGCACTTGATTGTGTAGTACATTAGGCTTGATAGACTCAGTAGATCCAGTAGTGATGACACTAGCTACATAGTACATGCTGTCTATTTAATTTGCTATGTAGCAGATTTGATCAGTCCAATTTGCTACTGAGTACTATAGATAAACTTTGAGTGTCATGATTGCTATAGAGTGCTATGTAGAAAGTGCCTTGCTACTAGACTTTTTTTTTTAGATGAACAGTTGTTCTGGTTGTATACTGTGCTCAAAACAGCTGGCATTTCTCTGGACAATGAAATGGTATATGAGGCTTCTTTTTTGCATGAACACTATTCAGAGTTGATGTGGTCATCAAATAATTTCTTTGATGAAGGCCCCCTTGTAGGACAGGCTGCCATCAAGTAGTGTTGCCATGGCTCAGCTAAATTTGGCTGAGCTATTTTAAAACTAAACTGTTTCATGAAAAATAAACTATTAAAAGATCTTTGTAGGGTTAGAAAATAGTTATCTACAATATTACTACTTTAATAGAGTTAATATTTCTTGTGGAAATTGTAATGGCTCAAGGCAGCTTGCCAAGCCATGGCAATACTACCATCAAGTCTATTTTTTATATGTAACCCACACTCTCAGATGTTATCCAACTTTAATTCCACTATACTCCTTACCCATCAGCCTTACTTCTCCAAGGTCTATATTAATGAAGCAGGTATTACTCTCTCAAATCACAACTTAAAAGCAGCTTTAGGCAACTTTTTCTCATGCCACTCATATACTAGCAGACATGTTGCCTTGTCAAATTATGCTCTCACATTCTTATATAGATCAAATTCCACATTTAACAGCACTCCACACAAAACCCTCTTTCCCTTCAACCAGCCCAGACTGTCCAGGCTCTCCTGCCCAGTGCAAATTTGCCCTATGGTCATGGAAACATGGTTCTAATCACACATGAAAAAGGTGATCTGATCTTTGCAGGAAACTATGATTGTATGTGACCTATTCCAATCACTTGCTGCTTTTTTCTCATGTGACTGCAGGATATCTTCATCAGCAAACTAACTCTACCTGTCTAACTCTGGATAGCTCTGTCCAGAGCTGTCCAGAGTTGGACAGACAGAGTTAGTTTGCTGATGTTGTAGCTCAAATACATGCAACACTTTAGCCAATAACTGACCCCTCCACCCCTCCACTTGTTTATGCTGAATTTTTCAATTTTTTCAACCATCAGCAAATCACAGAAGAGCTGTAGGTGGCTGTACAACATAGCTACAGACAACTACAGTTGTTAAAAAGATACAGAAAGGTCCCCCAAGTCTATACAGGACTTAAATTATGCTTAAAAAGTAATAATATACTGATTGCTTGCATTTTATCACTCAAATTTTACTCTGTACCACCCTGTGGTGGTCTGTAAGCCTGTAGTCCTGTCTACAGTATAAAAGGGTGATTTGCTGATGACAGTCATTTTGCTGTTGTGGATAGCATCTGTGTCATTGCACCTGCTCACAAAGTCGAGATGTTCATTGTCCACAGGCACCTGTGTGCAAATGGTCAGCATCTTGGTGACATCGTGTGCTTGGATGCTGTCCATGATGTCATGCAGTTGGTTCCTAAACACATAGGAAATGTGCCTGCTAACATGACATCTGACAATTGTTTGGAGCTTGGTTAGGAAATCTATGTGAATTCCTTTGCCAGCAAGGAGGTTTTTCACGTTATCAGTAGATCTTCTTTGTTTGTTGCTACTACCTGCTAATAGCAACATCTTATCATACTTGGTCAATTGGACTGATGCCATCATAAGTTTACACATGTTTGTGCATAGTACTTAAGACCACGACAGTTACACGCCCAAACTAGTGTTTTCCGGAAGGGACGATTGACGGAATTTACCACTGTGATGAGTGATGGATACAATTCGTAGGCTTGTGTGAGATACTTGAGTCATCACCTGCTGAATCTGATTTGCATGTCAATCAACCACTCGAACCAGCCGTACTGTCTCATTAAAAAAAACCACTGTGCCATTATTCAATCAAACAATTTTTTGACCGAGCTGGTCAATGAGCAGTGGTGCAATCCCCACATGTAAGACGCACATTGATAGGCTGTTTTCTCAGTAATTATAAACAGGCAGGAATCCAGGTCCTCCAGTCAGTGTTGATAACCAGTCCATATCTAATCACGAATCACACTCTTGCATTTTACGATACAATACATGTGCAATATAACAAGTAGTGGCGTCGAAGTGAAAGTAAAAAAAATATGGGTCAGTATTAGAAGTCTTGGTGATGGGACCAACGACAAGCCAAATGTTGCCGAGTGGGACCAAAAATGCTCAAACTAAAAGTGAAATGTCAGCCAACACCCATGTGCGACTATGAACGGTCATTACCTCTGTCTTCCATAGGCTCCGGATCGTACGCCATCACAACGCTCATGGTATCAGCATCAGGGATAGCGACGATGCACTTATGGACAGGATCCCAATGCTGAAGGTTTTGACTCATAGCAGACCTGCTTGCAGAGTGAGTGTTGTGAGGTAGAGATGAGGAGCATTGGGAAGAAGCTGAAGAACTAGAAAACTCCTCGTCCTCATCTCCGGACCCAGACTCATAGTCAACATTGTTAATAGAACATTTGCTTCCCCTGAAAGTGAAAGCAAACCACCTCTGAAACCAGTCATACCCAGTGTGTTCAGCTGCATTGGCAATGTCGATGCAACACTGATGCCAGTCGAAATCACACTGGAGGGGGGTGTCCGCGAGGGCTGTGGTATCGGTATTCAGGCCAACCTTCTTGAAGTATTCAATAATGGCATCTCTAATCATCAGTAAACCTTCCTCGATAATATCGTCCACCAATGCCATTGTGAGATCTGGAAATAAAGTCTACGAGACTGCTGTCAGTCATGATCTGTACTATGTATTACCTCACTTACACCATGGGCCATATTCACCGCACTCTTGTCTCTAATATCGATTTTTTGGGTTCCGCCCTTGACTCAGACGTAATACTCAACACTGATTATCTGACACCATGGGTGCATGGCAACCATTACGGGACCAATGTATCGACTATCTTGACCTATCATGCTCATCAACTCCACAAACCGATCGAACGAGCAGTCTTGCATTTTGCAGGAAAAGTCCCATGTAAACGAATTGACCTTGGGAGAGTGGTAACTTCCTTGAATGATGATGATCATCGCCATCAAGGCTTCAGGGTGTGCGTCAACTTCGTTTTGAAGCTTGTCCTCGAGAAAACGTGTACTCTCCAATAAACATGACTTGATCTATCATGCGGTTTCCAGATAGACGTGACAGCACGAGTGTGATATCAGGGATGGCTTCGAAACTGCCGTCGGGTGACCTGAGCATGTAACTCATCTTGATAGATGGACAAATGAGATCCTGATCATACAGAAGCTTTCTGATTGCAAGGATTAATGTGTGACTGAGTTCGGTGAGAGGTGCTTCGTGGACTGGTGTCGGCATCTTGGTAATGAGTTTGTTATGGATGTAGATCAACCTGTCTCTGTTCAACACTAGACTTTGAATGAGCACACAAACCACAACCTTGGCTTCTTCAGAGTGACACAGTCATCTAAGAGTTTGCGGATGACCTCGTATTCATGGAGATCAACCCTTTCGAAGACCTGTCTGAAGCATCAGGCACACTTAAGTAAATAGCCAATTTGGTAAAAGACTGCAACCCACCCTCATAGATATATCGGTACTATCATTATCGACATTGAGAATGAGATGGGAGACAGCGTTACAAACCGCTACTTGTTAATGAAAAATGCAGACGTTAGACCAACCATATATATATATATCGATAGGTAGAGTAGACTCCCAAACTCACCTGACTTGAGTAGGTCATCAGGCAAATTAAGCTTGTACAAGAGGGACTGGAGAAGACTGAGCCCTGTCGGTACACAATCCTGAGTGGTGGGGGGTTTGAGTGCTCGGTGAGAGACCGCCGAAAATGGCTTAGGTGCCCGTTTTTTCAAAACAGATAAGGCTTTCTGCATTGCAGTTCGATTCTGGGCGTTAGGAATCCAATCATAATACCGACTCCTGGTTGCTGTTGCCACTGCATTCACAATGTCATAGTTGCGAGTCTGTACGACGGGAATCAGGGGTGGATGAACAAGGCCTTTAGATATCGTGAACATGAGAATCAGTATTTAGAAACTTATACTCACAGGACTGCATGTGGGCTTCCGAGTTTGTCCCTGCGTGAGGACTACAGGTATTTTTTGGTGATCCTGGGGGCCTTTTCTGAGATGAGAAGGAATCATAGAACATTCAGGATCTTGCGACAACCATTTCTAGTTCTTTTTTTTTTTCAACCAGATAGAGGTGAGTCTGACTTGTTGAACAGGGCTCGACACAGGCGGAGCTGAATTTCTGGTCACATGCTTCAAAATCCAAATCATCATATGGCGATGTTACAAAACAATGGGTATTGACAACATATGTTCAACAGTAGTTTTAAATTGGCCCCAGATGACTTGTTGGACAAGAGACAACCCTTCTGCATCCTCCTTACATACCCAGCTTGAGATGAACCCACCTTCCATCAAAATTCGCAAGTCCCAAAGTGGCCAGTTGCCATCCAGGAAGGTGGGGAATGACACAAAAAAAGCCATCCAAAATAAATCCCGCATGACATGGTAAGCCTCCGGGTATCTATCCTCACCTAGCATTTGTTACTAAGCAAGTTTCAATGGCTTTGGCCAATCATTGCCAGTGGGAAATGTCGGCAGGCTCAAAGCTAGATGGAAGTGGGAGGAAAGGGAACATGGCCTGAAAAAAAATGAAAATCTGGGTGCAAACTAATGGCAAAGACTTACAGAGTTCAATATTCCCCCGTGTGTCAGGTTATGGGTGGGTACAACATATACAGCGGGCAACAACCCGGTCCATTCATCCGCAAGGCGTATCGAAATCTCGACAGGCTGGGAGTGTCACAATTAGTTGTTAGGCACATGACACAGAGAAACTTACAACACAATCGGGAACCTCTCTGAGAGAAATATTGCCATGAAAACAAACAGAGAGATCTAATGGGTTAAGTGATAATCCATTAGGTTGGGAAAGAGTTTTGACATTGATTACAGTCAACATTCTGAAAAAAGTAGGAGAAAGGAAGAACACCAAGAAATACAAAATAAACACTGTTATAAGAGGGTTTCACAATAGAACAGTGATTCATGCGAATTGGTCACAGCCGAGCAGACCTTTAAAATAGGTGGAAATTGGCTTCTGCATTCTGATTGGCTGAAATCGTGACGGGTGTGGTGAGCATGTGTTCCGAAGCTCTTCCAGCCTCGCCTGCTGACACAGACCCACAGGCCCCATGATTTATACTTTGCATCGTCTCTCTATGTTATTTTTATATCGGTGCAGGTACAATGGTGAAATACCCTATACTCAATGAAGATGGTAAGATACATTCGACTTGATGTTCATCTACCAACCACTTTCACAGGATTGGTGCAAGTTGACCAGAAACATCTCATGTGTAAAGTTTGTCCAACTCCCAATGTCCAGAAAGTCATGCGGCGCTGTCATGCTGCAGATCACGCCAAGTCGAAGAAACATCTGTGAAATCTTGAGAAAGCAACTAAAAAGAAAGGACAACAGGCATGACTTGAACTGCCCGAGGGATTTCAGCTGACCCCATCAATGCAACTGGACGAGCCATTTGGAACACATGATGAGGTGGAGGGAAATCCACCAGAACTTTCCTGTTCTGATGAGATAGAGAGGAATTCACCTGTGCTTCCCCATTCTGGTGGGATGGAGATCAATCTGTCGATGCCGCTCCAATCAAACATCACCACAGAAACTTCGGGGCATCATGCTGCGCCCTTGAACCATTTATGGGAGGAGTTCCAAGTGGAACATACTGTGCTCATGGACGACTACTTCGAATCAATTCAACAGAAGATCCAAAATGGCGAATCTCTCTTTTCCAGTATTCTACCACCCATTGAGGAAGAACTGCAGCTCGAAGATGATGATGCCGACTCCTTTGAACTAAATATCGAGGCGCTCTTTGCAGATTATGATATAGATGGAGATGGTATGCAGTTATGCTGGTATCAGTTCTCGTCACTCAATGTCATGCAGCCATCGCAGATAGAGCTCAGGCTCACCACGCCAGGTCAAAGGCAACATCGGCCGTTTCTCCTCAAGATCCATTATACCCTTGGAAGTCAACGGCAGTGTGTTTGGACAAACAATCATGTGCTTTAGGCTTACTGACGAAGGTTTAGGAATTCTTGAATCACATCCTTTTTGGTTCTCCCTGCCTTCAGTTCTCACATGCACAACAAGCTGCAGTCCTAGACTGGGTGAAAGCACTTGAAGTCCAACTAACCAAGCACAACAAATAATACTGGCAGTTTTATGCTTAGACATGGCTGTACCAAATGTAGTATAGAGTAGTGTCTTTCATTCCGCCTCATAATTACATAATCCGGTGCACATGCGG
>JBBPUL010000897.1:0-13507 GCA_038094675.1 Spongispora temasekensis
GTTTTGAAATGGATGTATCTTCATAGTGTGTGAACCAAATCACATGACCCTGGGGACAATGTTGTAGCCAAGGGTTTGTACTTTATTTGTTCCCACCAAAGCGAAGTAGAATTCCCACGAGTGATTGTGGGGCACTTCGCACCCCGGTTTGAGGTTAGGCATTGCAACAGTTTTGCACCTCACTGTAAGTCACAGTCCCCCATCCCTAAGTTCCCCTTTCTTTGTGGTTAGTAGAGGCCAACAGTCGTGTTCTGCATAGGTCACTTCAATTCTTGGGGTTAAAGCTGAGAAGGTAAAGTCAGTCTTGTAATCCAAATCAAAGATCAGGGTTTCTGGAGACTGGGAGAGAGGCATATGTGTTAGGTCTTGCATGTGAGGGCAGATCCTTGAATCTGAACTTTGTTCACCATCCAGATCATATCCTTGCATGTTTTGGTTTAGCTCATGCATAGCTGCTTCACTAGTGGCATCAAAGTGAGTGACTAGGTGAGGCAGCAGTAGAGGAGGTTGTTCTGTATATTCCAGTGCCATGTTGTAGAGATTCTACCAGATTTCATGTCTTCTTATGTACTGGTTGATATCTCTTTCTATTTCTATGGTTATTCTGGGTAAGGTACATACTTGCCAAGACATTTTGTAATCTTATATTTTCAACATAAAGTCAAGGGTGTCAAGTAGAGTCTACTATATACATTGCTACTACATGTTATGATTCTTTTCTTTTCACTTTATTATCCTTGCTGACTATATGTTGTATTACTAAGATGGCTATGCCATATCTCTTATCTCATGTTTCATGTATTCTTAGAACCACTGCCTTTCTGACTTGTTTCACGGCAGTGTTACACTTATTTTTGCATTTTATTTCTTTCTTTGGTTTCATGGCCTTGTATATAGCATGGTCCATACACAGGACTCTTACATATAAATAGTGCATGGTTTACTTGATGTACTCAAGCTTGAACCTACTTAAGAATAGCAATCTTTTGCACTCAACCCTCTTGCCCATCTTTAGTTCCTTCACTCTCCCATTTGACCACTTGGCCCTGCAACATCTTCACTCGGGTGATGCAACCTAACCTAGATTCAAGTAGAGGTGGTGACCATGTGAGTAGTCAAGGAAGGGATAAAGAAGAGAGAGCACTAGTAGTGCTAGTGTGCAGCTAGCAATGGTGTTGCCTTGCACTCAGAGGTTGCAATCTGGTGTTGGCTGTCTAGGTGTGTCAATGATGGTGAAGGGGTCTGACTGAAGGAAGGGACCCTCTATGATCAACACTCACAATAATAGGATTGGGGCTACAAGGTACAGGATGTGCTACCTTATATACTATTGACTATTGTATATGGACCAAGTACAGAAGGACTACCCTAAAGCTACTTAGTAATGGTGATGTCATGGTTCCAGACCATATGTCATAGGTCACATGACCAATCCTAGAGGTTGATGGTCTAGGCCTACAGATAAAATAGGTGCTAGAGATAATATAAGAGATTAGATAGATGCCAAAGATAAGATGAAAGATGAAACTATGATGTGGGACTATCACAACATTGGGGATACTTTGTCTTCATCACCAGTATATACTTGCCTAGGTGGAGTACACAGAAGGTCTCTGTGCATCATACTCAGAACTTATCCTTTGTCTCTTGTCCCCCTTTAATGATCTTCCTCCATGCCTCCAAAAGAAAGTAGCAAAGGCTGAAGAAGAAATATCAGGCCTAATGGAAGATGAAGATGACGAAAAACACAATGTGACAGCATGTTCCATAAAGGATTTTTAAAAGAGAGGACTGTCTCAATGCAAGTACCTCCCAAATCTCCTGTTTCTTGTGCACCTGTACCAGTATCCACATCAAATAAAGCTATGCATGTTCCTGTACAGCTTGTAGTTCCATTGCACTCTCTCAAAGTCATCAACTCACATGCTCTCATTGACTCTGGAGCAGAAATCTCTTGTCTTGATTGGGCCTTTGCCTGAAAACATTGTCTACCTTGCATCCACCTTACACAACCCATCCAAGTTCATAACATTGATCAATCTGCCAACTCTAATGGTGATATCTTATTCTCCACAGAGCTCTTTGTCTCCATCAGAGAAGAAGTGACCCACAAAGTCCTCTTTTACCTAATGAACTCTGGCAAGGACAACATTATCCTTGGCCTTACATCTTGCTAACCTGACCCTTGATTGGGAAAAGCAAACCCTCTTCAGCCCTGAGTCCTCAGACAAATCTGCTGACTTGTATCATGCCCACGTTACTGATTTAGCATGCCATGACTTGTATTTTCAAAATCCCCCCCTTGCTTGGGACTAGAATATGGTGATATACCATGTCAACACCACCTATAAAAGCTACAGGCACCTCCACTCATACCTCAATATCCAATTAGAGAAAGGCTGGCATAATTAGACCCTCACACACTATTCCATCAACTGCATTACTAGAGAAAGACCTTATATCCTGCCCTCTACCACCCTCACCCACTATTCTGAGGCTACAAAACCGAACAAAAAAAAGTGGGAACTCAAATCCAGGAAGTCAAACTTCCACCTAAATACTCAGATTTCACCAAAGTTTTTGAAGAAAAAAAATGTAAGACCCTTCTCCCATCTAGGCCTTATGATCATGAGATAAACCTTGATAAATCCTTTGTCCTCAAAATTGAAAAAGTCTACCTCCTGTCTCCTGAGGAGTAGAAGGCCACTGAGACCTTTTTTGAAGAAAACCTTCACTCTAGGAAAATCTGCTCTTTAAAATCTCCCCAAGCCTCCTTCTTCTTCTTCATCAAAAAGAAAGATGGGAAACTACATATGCCCATGCCAGGATTACCAGTACCTTAATGAGCATACCATCCATAATGCTTACTCACTTCCCCTTATCTCTGACCTCATCGACAAGCTCAAGGGAGCCAAGGTCTTCACCAAGTTTGACATTTGCTAGAGATACAACAACATCCAAATCAAAGACAGGCATTAGTGGAAAGATGCTTTTATCAGTGATAAGGGCCTCTTTGAACCAATGGTTATGTTCTTTGGAATGAACAACTCTCTCTTTATATTCTGATGTTTTATGAATGATTCACTTCATGACATGATTGCAAAAGAATGGTTCATCATCTACATGGACGACCTCCTCATTTTCTCTCTAGACAATAAGTCCCACACTGAGCATACATGCTGAGTCTTTCAATGTATGATGGAACTTAATCTCCACCTCTGCCTCAACAAATGTAAATTTGCCTCCTCTGAAGCCAAGTATCTTAGAATGATAGTAAAACATGGTCAGCTTGCCATGGACCCTGTCAAGCTAGATGGAATTGCCTCTTGGCCTGTCCCACAGAAAGTTAAAGATGTATGATCCTTTTTGGGCTTTGCAAACTTCTACAGGTGATTTATTCTCTCTTACTCCAATGTTGCTTGCCCCCTTATTGATCTTATAAAGAAAACTGCCACATAGATCTGAACACCTCATTGTCAAACCATGTTTAAAGAGCTTAAACAGCTCTTCCTCTCCTGACTCATCCTGCTCCTTCCTGACCTCTCCAGACCTTTCACTGTTGCCACTGATGCCTCTTGCAATGCAACCGGAGTAATTCTGCTTCAGACAGACTCAAATGGGGATTAAAACTCTTGTTCATACTTATCCCAATCATTCTCTCCCACAGAATGAAACTATGACATTTTTGATTGAGAGCTCCTCACCATCATCTGTATACTCAAAGCTTGGCAACATTACCTTCAAGGTTCCCAGCACCCAGTTCAGGTCTTCACTGATCACAAGAACCTCACCTACTTTCACCAACTACAAAACCTTAACTGTCACCAAGTATGATGGCTCTTTGACCTTGCAGACTTTGATTTGAAGTTGACCTATATCCTGGGCTCCCTCCTCTCAGGGCCCTCTCTCACCACACATACTGCCTCTCATCCAAATCAGACAATTAAGTGGTCACTTTACTCCCCAAGACCATCTTTATCTGAGTTGTTGATGTAGTCCTTGGTAAATCAATTGAAATACATTCCTCCATACTTTCTTGTCTCAGACATCCACTGCTCTCTTGAGAGGCCCTCTATCCTCTCCAATCTTCATAACCACCTTTCTAATTGGTCCCTCCAGGAAGAGCTTCTTACTTACCATAATTATATCTATGTCTCTGAATCTAACCACCTCACCATTATCTGTTATGCACATGACCACCCCTCTGCCAGCCACCTCAGTTATCTCAAAACACACCAACTCATTGCATGTGATTTCTGGTGGCTGGGCCTCACCTCTCAAGTCTACCACTATGTTAAGGGTTGTGCCTCATATCAGCAACACAAGGCCAACATACATCCCACAATTCTCCCTCTATCCCTGATCAAATCCCTTGCCTCACATCCCTTTCAGCAGATCTCTTATGATTTCATCACAGATCTCCCCATCTCCACAGGTTTTGATAGCCTATTAGTCATGGTTGATCACAGACTTACCAAGGGGGTAATTTTATGCCCAACCAAGAAAAAAATCACTACTAAGGGTGTTGCTACCCTCTTTTTTTCACAAAGTTTACTGCCATTGGGGCCTCTACAACAAGATAATCTCTGATCATGGCCCTCAGTTCACTTCTATCTTTTTCAGAGAATTTGCCCCCCCCCCTAAAGTATGACCTTGTATTCCTCTCCATGGTGTACCATCCACAGTCAGACAAAAAAACTGAATGGATTAACCAGGAGGTTGAAACTTATCTCCACATCTTTTGTGAAAACACCCCCACCACATGGTCAGAATATATCACCCACATAGAATTGCACACAATTACTGCCCCCACTTTATCACTAGCAAATCACTGTTCTTGAAGTGACCTAACCAGGACACGACCGTCGGCCTCTACTAACCACAAGAAAAGAGAAGACTTAAAGATGGGGGACCGCGACTTAGGTCACAAAGACACAAGAGGTCGAAGCTGGGGACAGCTCGACTCTTGGCCTGGTTTATATATTGTCTACTATATTAAATACATGAGGTGTGACTAAGCTACATGTGTCTAACATGAGGCGGTCTAGACTACTGACGTCATAGATAAGAGATAAGGAGGTCTGGACTTCTGACGTCATTGGTGATGTCATGTCACGTGATCGGTCTAGACCAGTGATGTCATATTACGTAATGCGGTGTGCCACACCGATACGCTCAGAAAAAGAAGGCGAGTTTGAATAAGGTTACAACACTACCCCGTCTTTAGGTTGAGATTCCAGATCAACCGGAATCATAAAATAAAGATGCGAATTCTTGGAGAGTTACTCCTTGGACTTTTCTAGGCGCAGCCGGGTTTTTTCGATGAAACTCCTTTATTGCCAGCGGAGCGTTGGTAAGATCAGCCGCTGGCTGCCAAGTAGCGTCGCTGACGTCATATCCTTTCCATTTGACCAAATATGATAAACCATGTCTAGTGGATCGTGAATCAAGAATAGTCTCCACTTCAAATTCTTCGGATCCATCTTCAGATATATGCACCGCATCAGGCTTGCTGACTGGTTGACCAGGCAATTGATCTTTGAATGGCTTAACACGAGAAATATTAACCGTGGGATGTATTTTTATCCTGGCCGGCAGTTTTAGAGTGACGGTATTGGGAGAAGTTTTCAAAACTTCAAATGGCCCAATCCATTTTTGGGTGAGCTTCGCGGAAGCGTAAGGGAGTTGTAAATGTTCCGTAGATAGCCAGACGGAATCGCCAATGATATATTCCGGTGCAGCTGATCTCTTCTTTTCAGCCTGCACTTTCATTTTTTCTGCGTTGGCACGGAGGGCATTTTCCACTTCGGCATGCGCTTTTCCTAACTCTGTTTGGAATCGTCCCGCAATAGATGTATCATGTTTCACTTCGAAACCCATGCGCGGCATATAATTTCTAGTTACTGCGAAGGGAATGCTACCAGTAGCTCTCGTGACCGTGTTATTATGCGCGAATTCAGCCATTTTAACGTATTCGGGCCAAGATTCCTGATTCTTGGAGACGTAACAGCGGAGATATTGCGCAAGATCCCGATTTACTCGTTCTGTCTGTCCGTCTGTCTGCGGATGATATGCCGTGGAGAGCTTTTGCTCAATCTTGAGCAATTTGCACAACTCTGTTGTGAATGCAGAAGAGAATTGCGGTCCGCGATCGGAAACAACTGTTTTGGGTAGTCCATGTTTACACCAGACATGATCTCTGAATAATATAGCCAGTTCTTTAGAATTGATAGATTTAGAACATGGTGTGAACACCACTTCTTTAGAGAATCGATCTATGACGACACAAATGGCATCCAGGCCTTTTATTGCGGGGAATCCTGACATAAAGTCAACCGAAATATCCTCCCAGGGATGTTTAGGAATGGGTAATGGTGCCAGTTTTCCTGCCGGAGGGCGCGATGAAGATTTAGATTGTGCACAAATCTGACAGCGATCTACGTATTCGTTTATTTCTTTTTTCATCTCAGGCCAAAAGAAGTGCTGAGATATGGTAGATAAGGTTCGTTGTTGACCTGCATGCCCAGCGATGGGAGAATCGTGACAAAGTGTAAGGAGTTCTATCCTCAGACCTGGAGGTACAAATACGCGGTTCGAATCGTTGATAAATACAGATTGTGTTTCATCGAACCAGCACGTAACTGACGATGGTATTTTTATATTTTTTGACATTTTCTGCAGTTTCTCCAGGAAAGGGGATTCAAGGTGTACATCATTGATGATAACTTGCAGTGGTAGTACCGTTATATTTTCGTTAAGGTTTTGCACAGCATCACCATGATCTGGTCGTCGCGATAGTGCATCGGCTCTAGCATTGGTCGACCCAGGTTTATATATAAGGACGTAGTTAAACTCTTGCAAAGTGGCATGCCATCGAGCTTGGCGTGGCGACAAGGTTTGTGGCTTTTTCCAGTATTCTAGATTTTTGTGATCTGTCCAGATCTCAAATCGTGGACTACCAATAAGGTAATGATGCCATTCTTTAAGTGCGCGAATGATAGCGGCCATTTCTTTGTCGTAAATAGGATAGTTTCGTTCTGCTGAGTCAAAAGAGTGCGAGATGAACGCACAAGGTCTCCAGAGACCATCGTCACAATGTACTGAGAGCACGGCTCCTGTAGCGATGTCTGAGGCATCGGTTTCTACCCTTAGTTCTTTGGTGCTATCGGGGTATGCGAGTAGCGGTGCTTTTGTAAATTTCTCTTTTAGTGTTAAATATGCGTCTTCTTGTGCTGGTCCCCAGGACCATGGTACATCTTTTTTCGTTAACTCTGTCAAGGGTTTAGCTGTGTGTGCGAAATTTTCGATAAAGCGTCTATAATAGTTGCAAAGTCCTAAAAACGACTGGACTTGTTTGACTGATTGTGGTTGGGGCCATTCCGCAATTGCTTTTGTTTTATTCTGTTGCATATCTACCCCGTCTTTAGATACGACCATACCCAGATAGTCAACCGTCGATTTAAAGAAGAAACATTTCGAGGGTTTACAATAAAGGTCATTATCCCGTAACACCTGTAATACCTCCCGAACTTTTTGCGCGTGCTCAGCACGTGACAACCCAGTAGTAAAGACAATTAGATCGTCTAAATAGGCACCAGTGTCATTGTAGCGATCGTGGAACAAATCATCCATCATAGCCTGAAATGTAGCAGGCACATTTTTATACCCAAAATACATAACCAGGGGTTCGAATGACCCAAAAGGTGTGACGAAGGCACCTTTCCATTCATCACCTTCCTTCATTCGTACGTTGGTGTATCCCCATCGAAGATCCAGCGTAGTGAACATGTCGGCACCACGAAGCCGATCAACCAGTTGATCAATTCGAGGTAATGGATATGCGTTTGTAACCGTTCCTTCATTTAGATAACGGTAATCCATTACCAATCTCTTTTTGCCATCTTTTTTGGGAATAAAGAAGACCGGCGCCGTTTGAGGCGATTTGGATGGTCTAATGTATCCTTTTTCCAGTTCACCATCAAGAAATTTGCGGATCTCTAATAAATCCGTCTGAGACATGGGTATAACGCGACCCTTTTTGGGTACGAAATCTGGTTGCAAGTCGATTGCATGATCCCACGTCTTACGTAACGGCATTCTAGTGGATTCTAGCTCCGAAAAGACATCTAAAAAGTCGTGAAATTCACTAGGAACTTCCGTTTTGATTTGTTTTTGTTCTTCCAGAGATATTTTGTTTATGTTCACACCATCGTAACGGTCAAAAGTCATAGTGTGATTTTTCCAATCAATAGAAGGGTTAAACTGACTAAGAAACTCGTATCCTAAGAAAACCGCATTTGTGGCTAAGTTGGATACGTATAATGTTAAAGGAAAAGAGTATGCAATCCTGTTGCCATCCGTCATCTCTGCGTGTACCTGACAAACGTGGGTAATTCCTCTTCCAACGTTTGCAGATCCATCTGCGTTCCTGACTTCAATTGGTCTAGCCAATTCTTCACATGCGATAGCGTTCGCTGTGACAAATCCTTGGTCGACGAAACAATGAGTGGCACCGCTGTCGACTAAAGCGGATACCCAGACCGATGATTGGTCATTCCTTCGTAGTTTAAGCTCTACTTCTAGAGCGTTTTCGCGTAAGTGCCGTGTCTTATACGGCATCATCCTGATGTGCTGAGGGGTTTCATAATTTAAAGTATTTTTTTGTATTTGTGCGAAATTAAGCACCCAATGTTTTTCTTCCGGGGCCAAGCTCAATTGAGACTTCGCGGCGGAATATTCGTCTGATGGGCTACCATATCGAGACGACAGTTCGTGTGAAGAGAACGAGACAGGCTCATAGTTTTCGTTCTGAGCCATTTTGGCGAGTTCTCGCATGTCAAACACTTCATAATTAAAGGAGGAAGACAAATCAACAGAGTTAATTACAGGGGCAACCTCTTCCCATTCTGGTTCGTCGTAATAAGAGTCAAAAACATCCGAAACCGGTACATAGTCCGAAACACTATTTTTTGTATTTAAAGAATTTTCGTAAGTAGAATCAGTACTAAAAGAAATATGGTCCGAGACCTCAGACACCCTCATATCTGAAGTCGGCCTCAAAAACCCGCCTTGGCACGTGCTTCGACTGCGAGCCTATCTCGCCAGTATGCCTCGGCTTCTTCCGTCATCCACGCCTGACGGTGGGCTGTTGCCGCTGGTTGCGGCGCTTGTGGGGGCGGGGGCGGAGCGGATTGTTGCTGCTGTTGGGGGTTCCAGGATGCAGCGGGGTACCCTGGGTGCGGTGGAGGGAGAGAGGAGACTGCCTCTCTAGCCTCGTACAAAGCACGGTTGCAGGGGTGACGAGAAGGATTCGTGGGACACATTGCCCAGATGTGTCCTTTACGTTGACAACCAAAACATGTTCGATTGTCGGGGGCGGATGGTGCGCGGGGGGTTTGACGGTCTATCTCCATAGGAGCTCCTTGTCCGGGTTGGATACCGGTAGACGTAAACCTTTGTCCCGGCACAGGGGGACGCGGAAGGGGGCGAGCGCCGAAGGGACGAGCGCTGGGGACACGAGGAGCAGACGGGCCGATATTGGGCCTGGCCAAGGCGATCCTTTCGAATTTTTGATTGATGGCCGTATATGCCTCAACCAATCCTTTGTAGTCATTGTCATCGAGCACAGCCCCATGTAGTTCGTGCTCTATGTGGATCTTATATTGCACTGCTCTTTTTAGCAAGTGCACTGCTTCCTCATTGCTGCATTTGGCGTCAGAAAACAACGCCGCAAAATCTCTCATAAAAATAGTGAAGTCGCCAGTTTGCTTTAGGTTTAATAATTTCTTGTAGGCCTCATGGCGAAGCGTGCCTATTACGAAGTATGATGTTATTTCTGTTTCTAGATCAGCAATGACCGGCCAATCAGCGACGTCCTTATCCCCGAATTCTTCGAGCGTGCTGATAGCGAATGGGGCGGCGTCGCCTATCAAGCGGGTCACAACCGCGTATGTTGCCTCGCGATTGTCTAAGCTCTTCACCTTCAGGTAAAGTTTCATTTTGGCCCACCAGAGCCGGAACGTGCTTTTGTTGCCGTCCCATACTCCGGGGTCGCCTATTGTCCTTTTTGCTCGAGTCGTCACGTCGAGCTGAAGATTGGCCAATTGGTCGGCGAGGTCGTCGATCTTCTGGCTGACACCTGACATTTTCGTATACTAAGAAGGTGGCGGTTGCGGTGTAGAGGTTGTTAGAAGGGGGAGTGGAGCGGCGTGTGTCGAAAAAGGGTTCTAGGAGGTGTAGTGGTACGTTTGCTGCTTCTAACTGAAAACTCGTGTTTCCAGTCCAGTCCCACTCAGGTTTGGGGGCTACTTTTCGTACCGCGAGAAATTTGTATCCAATTGTGCACATTAACTAAAAAAAAGAACTCGCTTGCCACTACCACGAAGAGGGCTCCACGAGGGTTTCGTCTCACGAGGACGAGTCTTGTACGCCGGCTCGGGACCGGAGAGTCGAGGGGGGGGAACCGGGGAACTGCCTGGCTACGGCTGACGTTTTAGTACGCCGAGACTGCAGATCTTTCGGAAGAGACTGCGATTCCGCTACTTTGCACAGGTAGTACTGTTGCGCTGACCCACTTTGCGCCAAGGGATTGATCCTTATTTTTCCGCGGATAGCCGTGTCCTCTCGAATGAGGTCAAAGCGCTACCAAAGCGAACGGAAACGACGGCGGACAACCGTATAACAAAACGTTTTATGTAGGAGTGTTTTTCTCCTAGCTATCACGGAGCAACCGCGTTCCCGATAGAACGATGACCACTGAAACGCCTGTGGATCGGCTTTCTAACACGAGGTACGATGAGGAGCAAGGCGCGTGTGTAACCGGCGCAATCAAAGAGGCGGACGTATGGGCAGCTTCGACCTAATGAAGTGACCTAACCAGGACACGACCGTCGGCCTCTACTAACCACAAGAAAAGAGAAGACTTAAAGATGGGGGACCGCGACTTAGGTCACAAAGACACAAGAGGTCGAAGCTGGGGACAGCTCGACTCTTGGCCTGGTTTATATATTGTCTACTATATTAAATACATGAGGTGTGACTAAGCTACATATGTCTAACATGAGGCGGTCTAGACTACTGACGTCATAGATAAGAGATAAGGAGGTCTGGACTTCTGACGTCATTGGTGATGTCATGTCACGTGATCGGTCTAGACCAGTGATGTCATATTACGTAATGCGGTGTGCCACACCGATACGCTCAGAAAAAGAAGGCGAGTTTGAATAAGGTTACAACAGTTCTTTCTCATGTACAGTTTCAAACTCCACACATTCATTACCCACCATTATTGCAGAAACCCTGCTCCCAGCTCTCAAGGAATGCCTCAAGGCCTTATCCACAGCAAGGAATAAAGCCCTTGCTTTTCACGAACTTGTATGCTAAGTTATGGCATCCTACATCCACTGCTCTTTCACCTCCTTCACCAAGGGTGATGCAACCTAACCTAGACTCGAGTGAGAGTAAGAGTACACGTGTAACGGTGGACTCGAGGATGGGGATAAGGAAGAGATACCGACGGTCGTCGATGACGAGCGGCGCTGGGTTGATGTCCTTGCGCACAGAGGTTGCAGACCGGTGTTGGCTATCCGGTCGTGTCGTCGATGTGGGCGAAGGAGGTTGTCTTAAGAGATTCCTCCCTATGATAGAACAACACTCACAATATTGGACTGGGGAGCGACTACCACAAGTACGCTACCTTATATACTACTGACTATCATGCACGGACCAAGTACTAGAGGGCTACCCTAAAGCTACTTAGTAACGATGATGTCATGATGATGTCATGCATCAGTCAGCAGTGATGTCACGGTGACATCATGGTCCAGACCATACGTCATAGGTCACGTGATACCAGTCTAGGCCTACAGATAAGATAGGCACTGCGAGATAAGATAAGATAAGATTGGCGCCGAAGATAAGACGAAACAGCGACGTGGCAGCCAATCACAACAAAGGGTGATAAGGTCTGGCTTGAAGCCAAGAACCTGAACCACTGTATCACCACCCCCAAATTTATCCTGAAAAGAGAAGGATCCTTCATTATTATCAATGTCCTATCTCCTCTGACATATAAACTCCAACTCCTGGTCATATAAAAGATCCACCCTGTGTTTTATGCATTGCTCTTATCACCCTATCACAAAAACAGCATTCATGGGCTGAGTTTCCCAGCTCCACCTCCAGATCTAATAGAAGGTGAAGAGGAATATAAAGTCGAGAAGCTTCTATGCCACAGAGGAATGAATCATTTCTGAATGTTCCTAGTCTGATGAAAAGGGTACTCAGGCAAAGAAGACTCTTGAGTAGCTGAGCAGAATGTGAAACACACAAAGTCCACGCTCCAAAAATATAAAAACCTTTACCTAAAAGCATTCCCTCTCTCAAAATGCTGATCTCTCACCATCACTCCCAGATATTAACCCTTCATCTGTTTTTCCCCATCTCCACTATATTTCTTTACTATTATGCCTCATGTCCCTGCCAGCACTATCTTGACTCCCTCCTCACCCTCATCATTATCTTTTTCTCCATCTCCAGTGGAGAGTAGTTTGGATACTTACATAAGAGTCCAGATGCATCTAGGCTAGCTAAGGTCTGGCTACTGATATGGTACTTACAAGAGGGGACGAGACTACATGATAAGACAGGGAGACGAGATAAGATGAGATAAGATGAGAAGGAAGAAAGGGAAGAACGGAGGAGTTCTTACAGCAGAACCCTTGCCACCGACCCGGGCGCTACAGCAATTGGCCTTTTTTGTATTGATTTTTGTATATTTGACTTGTTATTGGGCGAGTTGGACACCGCTATATCATACAAATACCACTCTTGGACGGTGTGGCGGGAGATTTAATGGGTCGAGATTGTTCCGAGATAGCCTTGGGTTGTCACCAGCTATTGTAACATTCGAACCACCATATGTCTCCCGTTGTCAGACTCGACACTCACTCCCGTATCCTAGGACCATGATGGTTTGAGCACGACGTGCAACCCCAGAGTGTGCGACGTGTCAGATCCAATGATCGGCCACGGATCATCTCGGCCTTGGCTTAATACAACTATACTATAAATATACGTGCTGGATAGCTGAGTTTTAACGCTATTATACAATGGGCTTCACATTTATCATTGTTGTCACTTACATGGTTATATTGACGTTAGGAGTGCCAACCAAGCTACATGAAAATAACGACTCTGGCCTTGCGATTCCACTGTTCTCCAGGGATGCATCCTGGCTGTATCCAAACCACACCGTCGACTTTGAGGCAATGACCTTCCATGCGGAATCTTTTGGCGCGTAAGCATCTTATTCAAAAATTTCCTTGATTTCGTTTCGTTGCAGTAACGCGGACCGCAGTTTGGAAACCTACGAAAAGAACACGGGAACGATCCGCTCATCTGCGGAAGGAGCTGCAGAATGGAAAAGGGTTACAAAACCGGGTGCCGGTACCTTCATACTTCATGATGGTCATAAGTACTGGTATATCCTGATTGGGGTTGGTACTCC